>CM024704.1:150000-155000 GCA_014182735.1 Corymbia maculata | reverse complement strand
CGCAATCAAAACAGCGAACTAGCAATAAAATTCTAATTGATTCTGAAATTATCAATCTAAAAAATAAAAATAAACAGATCCAATAAGAATAATCAAATTTTCAGATAAAAAAAAAGGCAATTTGGATAGACTGCCTCTTCTCGCTTATGTTATCCATTTTTTTTTTAACCAAAAAAGACTTCTTGTTTGTATCACAAACAATCGAACGAACCCATATATAGATAGATATTTTTTGTTGAATGAAGTAAAGTAAAAAAACGAAATCTAAGAAAGAAAAATATAAGGAAGATAAATAGATCCATTTCTACACGATGGAATTATATTTGTTCAATACACTGTTGTCAATATGAATAGTTAAAAAAGAATACAATAAAATAAAGTATAAATAGAGCAAAAGAAGAGGAGGGGAGTGGGGAAAGTATAGTAGAAAAAAAACTTATACTTATACAAAGCTATATACGAATCACCCACACCCTCTTCTTTTGTATTTCATTAATTTACTTTCCTTTAATTAAGACGAAATTCTCTAAAAACAAACCCCCGCCTTCTTTAAAATATCATAAACAGTTCCTGTAGGTTGAGCACCTTTTTCAAGAAAAAATAGAATAGCAGGAATATTTAAATACGTTTGATTATTTATCGGATCATAAAAACCCACTTTCCGAAGATCTCTTCCTTCTCTTCGGGATCGAACATCAATTGCAACGATTCGATAAACGGCTCATTGGGATAGACGTAGATAAACTAGAACCCCCCCCTAGAAACGTATACGAAGCTTTCTCTTCGTACGGCTCGAGAAATTAGAAGATATGTCTATGTATACAATTCGAATGTCAAATAGATCTATAAAAGCATTAAATCAAATAAATTAGACTAAGATTATTTAATACTTTTTTATTCTTCTTTTTCTTTATCAAAAAAAAATCATTTGTATTCTCAAAACTCAAGTTGAGTAACTCGGAAATATGAAATAGCTCAAAAGAAAACCCTTATGTATTTGATTTTTTGAGTGGTCTCTAACCCCTTTTTCTTTGTCTCATTTAGAATATATTTGGACTCCTTATTCTTGATCTAGTTGTCGAGACAATTAAAAAAAAGATATTTACTTGTTCCAAAATATTTTCTCTTTGCCTTGAATCATTGGGTTTAGACATTACTTCGGTGATTTTTAATCGTTTCAAAATGGCAGCAACATGGCCCTTTTTCGGATTTATTTCTATCAAAGAATCATAAACGGTTGATTCCCGCAAGATACACTTTTGATCAAAAGAGTTTCACTAATTCCAACAAATTTTCCTTTTTTGGATTTGAAACTTGCTCGAATTGGATCCTTTCGATTTAGAAATCGAAAATCGACTACACTTACGAAGTTGTTCCAACTTATTAATTGGCACTAACCCTAGATCCTTGCCCTGAGAAATGAATCAATACTTTCTACTCGAGCTACATCTACATCACATACTGTTTACACTACAACCCAAGAAAAAATGAGGGTTCGAGTGGAACAGAACAAAGGATGTCGAGCCAAGAGCACCTTCATTCCTATATAATAAAAAGGGTGGGTGTAAGAATCCACAACTGATCATGTCCTTCAAGTCGCACGTTGCTTTCTACCACATCGTTTCAAACGAAGTTTTACCATAACATTCCTCTAGTTTGGAACTGATATGTAATTGATTCAATTACGGAATCATGAATAGTCATTTGTTCGGTCGTTCCATTGGTTTCTAAAGAAGTCTTAGAAAGAATTCAATTTAATCCTCGATTTTTTTTTATTGGATGAATGCAATATTTTTATTTTATTTATTAATTTCTAACTATTAGGAAGAAAAAAGTTCTTTGTATTGAATCTACATTGCATCTTCAAGTAACTTGAGAGAATATATTCAACAATCTTAGACTTCTTCGAATATCGAATACTCATAAGAAATCATTCAATTCAAATAGTTATTGAATTGAAAAAAAAACCTACCTGGATATCACTATTTGAATAAAGTTTTACTAAAGATTGCATTTATCATCATAAATAATTCATCTTTGAATTAAACCTAAACCTCAGTGATTCAAAAAATATAGATAGATAGAAAAAGAAATAAATTTCTTTTTTTCGTGGAGTGGATAAAAAAAGTTGATGGAAAGGAAGATTTAGGCTCTTTTTCTTTCATTTCATACTGAAAAAGAAAATCATAAAAAAAAAAAAGAATTCCCTCTATCAGATAGACTGAACAATTGTCATTGGAATGAATTATGAATATTCAATATAGAATTATTTCAAATTAACGCATCCAAAATCTTTTTCAAAAAACCAAAAAACGTTATCACTGAAATAGAACGACAATAATACATTAAGCATTTCCTCATTTTACGCGTAGTTTCGGGGGTTCGTTCAATAATTTTTATTTAAAGCAAGGGGAATAGAATATAGGATGTATGAATTACCCCCTGTCTATATTATTACATATATTTCATATTCTTTATGAGAACCAAATCAAATACGAAATGAAATACCTAAAAATGAGGTTCAAAGAAAATAGATACGTTATTATGTATGTAACTTGATTATTTCTTAATCCAATTTGTACAAACACAGCTAGTGAAATTGCTATCTTATATTGTTAATTAATTCTTATTATATGGGACGTAAGGCTTTTCGAAGTAACTAACTTAAACTTGAATATGAATATTCAATATTCAAAGTATAAGGGGATGGACATACGATGAAAAGCGCATTCAACCTCTTTTGCAACCCCCTTTTTTCGTTATTTCCAATTCTTCGAATCTAGGTTCCTAGATCACAACTCGATTCAGTTTCATCTATATGTATCTTAGTTGAATTTAATTTGTGAAAAAATAGGATAGGATTTAAAGAAGAATAGAATCATTAAAAATCAGAAACAAGAATCACATAATATCCAATATTTAACTCTTAAAGAGTAGAGAAGGTAGTTCAAAAAGAAAACCTTTCTTTATTCTGATAATAAATATTTCTATCTATATATAGAATAGGTATTCCCTGGGACGGAAGGATTCGAACCTCCGAATAGCGGGACCAAAACCCGTTGCCTTACCACTTGGCCACGCCCCATTTCAATTTCTATTCAATACTACTAAACAGTAGTATTGTTTTTGGTTGTTCGTCAATTCCAATCTAAAATAAATATCTATGGACTCTATTGTTCCTAGGGTTTTGACACGTGTAGATATACAATGAAGCTGAATTTATTGATCATTACATATAATTCAATTAAGATATTGTATAAAAGTATGATTTCTTCTATTCTTTTTTGAGAATTGAAGGATTTTTGATTGGGTGAGTTCAAAGAAGGATTTTTTGGTATACCTTACTTTTTTCATTTTGAAGGGATATCAATTATCAATAACAATAACTCAATCAAAATACAATTATCTCCAAGTCCAAGAAAAAAAAATGTTTGTTATGCTTAATATCTTTAGTTTGATCTGTATCTGTCTTCATTCCACCCTTTATTCAAGTAGTTTTTTCTTAGCCAAATTGCCTGAGGCCTACGCTTTTTTGAATCCAATCGTAGATTTTATGCCAGTAATACCCCTTCTCTTTTTTCTCTTAGCCTTTGTTTGGCAAGCTGCTGTAAGTTTTCGATGAGATCTTTAATACTGTCCTAGACATGATTTATTCGAAAAAAAAAATTGGAACAATGGATAAGATCGGATAAGTCTTACAGCATGAACCCTCGATTCAAACAATTCTTAGATAGCTGCAACAAATCTGACTCACCCTCTTTCCTCATTCGGATTCTTTTTCATTTATTGAAAAACCCTTTTCGAGTCATTTCAAAATAGGAAAGATATTTTTTTTTTAATGAAAGACTCGACTCTTATTCCAAATGAATTTCTGAAAATTCTTTTTGATTTTTGATTTCGAGAAACCATTTTGTTTATTGGTGTCAAAATAGGCTATGGGGTATAAAAATGGAGAATCTATTCTCTTTTTTTTTTGAAAAAAAAAAAAGATCTTGGAGATTGTGTAATGCTTACTCTCAAACTCTTTGTTTACACAGTAGTAATATTTTTTGTTTCTCTCTTCATCTTTGGATTCCTATCTAATGATCCAGGACGTAATCCTGGACGTGAAGAATAAAAAGCCCTTTCTTTTTACTTGCTTAATTTTTCAATGTTCTTACTTAGGATTTTATCTATTGTACATCCTTATTTATTATATGAAATAAAAAAAAACAAAGGAAAGGTTTTGAAAAAATAAATAAAATAACAAGTCATCAACGGAAACGGAAAGAGAGGGATTCGAACCCTCGGTACGAAAAACTCGTACAACGGATTAGCAATCCGACGCTTTAGTCCACTCAGCCATCTCTCCCAATTGAAAAAGGATAATTACTATCTTACATTACACAAAAAATAAGGCTTGAAAAAAAGTCTTTCTTTTCTTTATCTCTCTTTATTTTTTTTTACTCTATTGATATATACAACTTTAATATATACTACTTTTATAAGCAATCCCATTTAGATAAAGAAAAGGTTCTAAAGAGATATTTCGAATAAAAAAAAAATAAAAAAGCAAGAATACCTCTTCTTCCGAAAGAGCTTTTTTTCTTTTCACGGCCTGGCCTGGTCAGTACCTAGCCGGGCCATTTTTTGTTCCATTCCAAATCATAGATAAAATGATTTGTTGGAAAACAAAAATGCTTATTATTGATTATTGAAACAACAATCCGAAGAAAAGATCTTTCCATTCCTATGATATGGAATTTCATTCTATAGAATCAAAGTATCATTTTTTATTATTATTATTCTTTCTTTTCTTATTTTTTTCCTTTACTGGAAAAAAAGAAAAAAAAATAAGGAACTGTGGATTGTTATGCAATGCATTCTTATGTCATAACATAAATAGTTTTATCGAGCCCTATCTGTTCTGTCAAAAATCCTCCAGCAAAAGAAAGAACTTGTTCTTTCTTTATTTTCATTTTGAATTAGGAGTGCTCTTTTACTAATCTGATTAGGTTTAC
>CM024704.1:137500-142500 GCA_014182735.1 Corymbia maculata | reverse complement strand
GAGCCCTTATTGCAGCCCGTGCTACTGAATCAGCTGCTTTATTCTTGGTACCAACAATTAAAAACTGTTTTCCCCTACTTGCTGCATCAAAAACTAAATCACAAGCTTCTGATAAAAAACGAGCAGTTTTAGTAAGATTTGGAATATGAATACCTTTACGCTTGGCAGAAATATAAGGTGCCATCCTAGGATTCCATTTCCTAGTACCATGACCAAAATGAACTCCCGCTTCCATCATCTCTTCCAAATTGATATTCCAATACCTTCTTGTCATTTCTCCCCCCCACTTTCGCTTTTTTTTTTTTCAAAAAAAAGCGACGAGGTTGCCCTGAACTAAATAATTGTTCCGATGGAACCTTTTCTTCTACCGAAGATTGGCCGTGTGGATGTCGATACACAATCCAAACCCCTACCCTCTATTCGTTATTATCTTTTTTTCGATTACCACAAAAAATGACCCTAAATAAAGAGTTTTTTTTTAATTAAAATAAAAAAAAAGTATGAATCCACTTTTAAGAATCATTAAATCCTCTAAATGATTGTTCTGATGTATCATGAAACTTCTTTGAAATGGAAGAATCAAATAATTCTCTGTGGTGGAACAAAATATCTCCGATTTCCCCCTCGAAAAAATTCTTCTTTTTGGTTTTCAAAGGAATGTTCTTATGTTGCCTTGAACGATGCACTAATCCTTTGAATCCGGTACCAACGGGTATCATCCCCCCTATAACAACGTTCTCTTTTAGGCCTTTCAACCAATCGATACGGCCCCGGAGAGCAGCTTTGGCTAAAACTCGAGCAGTTTCTTGAAAACTCGCTTCAGATATGAAACTTTGAGTATTCAAAGATGCCCTTGTTATTCCCAATAGGATGGCGCGGTAACAGATCGATTCTTCCAAAGCGCGCCCCGTTCGCGCCGCTCGCAACAATCCAATTAGTTCTCCAGGTAAAAAAACATTAGACATTCCATCCTCTGAAACCAACACCTTTGATGTTATTTGGCGTACAATAATTTCTATGTGCCTATTATGGATTTGCACCCCCTGGGATCGATAAACCTTTTGGATCTTATTAACCAAAGATATACGACTTTGCACTATAGTTAGCTCAGCCCCAATCAAGAATCCCAAAGGAATTCCAAGAATTTTTTTTATATGCTCGTTCCAACCCTCAATTCTTTTTTCTAGGTTCATCGATATTGAATCAATTGAACGCACTTCTAACACTTGTTCCACTTTTGGAAGACCCTGCGTTATATCACCGGATCTCGATTTTTCATATATAAATGTAACTAATGTATCTCCCTCGTAAAGGATTTCTCCATAATGACCATGAACAGTTGTTCCTGGAGTGGCCAAATAAGGCTTGGCGGATCTTATTACTACAGAGTCAACTTGAACAATCAAAACTTGACCCGATTTGAGATGGGGTCCGTTTTTGGATATACATCCATTTTCACAAATAAACTGTCCAAGACTAATTATTGTGGATCTTTCTTCAAAATAATTATGATAATAATTATGATGGAGAAAATACCAATTCAAATTGAATGAATTCAAAACGATGTTACTGCATGAATCGGGATTCAAAATTCTCCCATTTTCATCCATTAAATAATAGTTAATTACTTGAAAAGTCGGTTTTAAATTTTCAAGTTGCAAATATTTAGTTACCAAAATAGGATTATGAGTTATTAAATAGTAAAATGAATAAAAATTCACAAATTGAAGGACTGTTCCTAAAGGGCCAATCGAATTCCTAATTTTAATTATAGGATCTTTTTGAATTGATTCTTTTATCACATTGTGATATTTTCCAGCGTTGAATGGACCCATTCGGAAACAATTAGATGATGACAAAATTATCAAAGATGGGCATTCCTTATTTTTATTTAACAACGTACGAATAGTTCCTTGATTTTGGCTAAGTAATTGTTGAATTTTTGTCTTGGAATAAAAGGGATTGTTATTGGTGTGATCTGACACATTATCTGAATCTGAGATCAATCCTGAGCCTGAGGGATCATTCCTTTTTCTGAGATACGAAATAGGGAATTTCACTAAGTCAATTCTTAGGAAATCTCGAATCAGACCATTTGTACTTACTTCAACAAAGGAAGTATGAGCCTCTTCGATAGAAGAACTTTTTTTGTCTTGGTCCCAATTCAAAATTAAACAAGTCCGAACTAATTGAATACTTGTATCAGAAATTCCCCGAATTGGTTTGCCATTTCTGTAAACAATATAATTGACAACTCGAAGTTGCATATTATCCCTTTCTTGTAACAGATCCGGGGGGAAGAGTGTTGCTAAATTTATACCGTCCGATACTTCATATGTCACTACGGGTCGAACTAAAACAAAATACTTTTTCTTAGTAGGTGTGATCCGTTGGACATAGATCCAATTTTTCAATTTTTTGGATTCCTTAGAATTTGTTTTTCCTGTTCCTGGGGGTATCAAGATGCCACTGTGTCGGGATATCTTATCTGTCTCTCCAGGAAAATGGATATCTCCAGAAAAGATTTTCAGTTCAATCCTTTTTTTTTTTCTCTCCACTCGGACTAATCCGCCCACTCGGCTTCTTGTATTTAAAGCGATTCGTGTATCTACTCCAATCAGACTATTGTTCCGTACCATTATCGAAGAAGATTCAGGGAAAATATGCACTTCTTCGGGAATGAAAAAAAATGGATCTAGTTTCATTTGGCATTTTTGCTTAAATTCTTTGATTCCTCGATACTCAATCAAATCCTCTTTTTTAACGACTGAATGAACCCCTAGAGTCCCATATTTAGTAATTCCCGAACTCTTTCTTCTGTATCGAGGATCATCGAAATAAGCAAGAATACTCTTTCTACGTAAAATTCCATTTATCGGTAGTTCAATCGAGATACCTGAATGGGGCATTAGTTCTTTCTTTCGTTCTTGAATCGATTCGAGTGGAATAAGAAATCGATTTCTTCGCCTTTTTGCCAATAAATCAGAACTCTCGTGGAAAGTAGTAGGATATTTAAGATTACAATGAACAATAGATATGATTCGATTAAGTTCTGAATAATCAGGAATCCTATCTTCTTTTATTTTACCAGAAAAATCAGAACTACATAATTCGTATCTCATTTGATCATTATTCACTGAGAGACTCGAAATATATCTTCGTTCTCTTTCTGTCGAACGAAGATTCATTTGGTCTTGATCCTTGTAGAGTGAAAAAGGGACTCCACTGGATCTGCACGAACCCCCTGATAATATCCATAAATGGCTTGTTTTTGGTAAAAGATGGACATTACTATATGTAAATTCAGGTGCATGGTACACATCGGTGCTCCAGTGCATTTCTCCCTCTGATTCAGAATAAATATGTTTTCGAACCCTCTCTTTCAAATTGAAAGTGTATGTTCCCGCGCGAATTTCAGCAATCACTTGTTCTGATTCTACATATTGATTATTTTGAACCAAAAGAAAACTTTTTGGTGGAATAGTCACCTTATGTAGAATATCTTCACTCTCAATAGTTACATACAAGTCTATAGAACATAGAAAGGCAGGATGCCCATGACGCGTACGTGTGGGATGAACCAAATCGTCATTGAATTTGATTTTTCCATTAGAGGGGGCTCGTACATGTTCGGCAGTACCACCTGTGAATACTCCGCCGGTATGAAAAGTTCTTAATGTTAGTTGAGTCCCTGGTTCTCCAATAGATTGACCCGCAATAATACCTACAGCTTCTCCCAATTCGACCAGGTCGCCATGAGTAGGACTCCTACCATAACATAATCGACAGATCCAAGATGTACTCCTACAAGTAAAGGGGGTTCGAATAGATATTGGTTGTGTTCGAAAGGTTATGAATCGATTGACAAGTCCAATTCCAATATCTTGATTTCGAATGGCAATGCATCGTGGGCCCATATAGATATCGTCTGCTAATACACGACCAATTAATGTTTGAATAAAAATTCTTTCCGGCATCATCCCATTTCGAGGACTCACAGAAACCCCTCGGATGGTTCCACAATCTGTTCTGCGTACAACAATGTGTTGTACTACTTCAACAAGTCTGCGCGTAAGATATCCAGCATCTGATGTTCGTACAGCAGTATCCACAACTCCTTTGCGGGCTCCGTAGCAAGAAATGATATATTCTGTTAAAGATAGTCCTTCGCGTAAATTGCTTTGAATGGGTAAATCAATCATTTGTCCTTGAGGATCTGACATTAATCCTCTCATACCTACTAATTGGTGTACTTGAGATGCATTTCCTCTGGCTCCCGAAAAAGACATTATATGGACTGGATTAAAGGGATCTGTCATCCTAAAATTAGGATTCATTTCTTGTCGCAAATATTCACTTGTAGCATACCATACCTCAATGGATTGGCGTAATTTTTCTACTGCATGTACATTCCCATAATGATGGTGTTTTTCCAAAATTAAACTTTGTTGTTCAGCATCTTGTACTAACCATCCCTTCGAAGGTATTGTTAAAAGATCATCAATCCCTAATGAAATGGATGTAGCAGTGGCTTGCTGGAAACCCAGAGTCTTTACTTGATCCAGAACGTGTGATGTATATGCCATTCCGAAGTGATCTATTAATCTGCTAATAAGTCTTTTAATGGCAGTTCCATCTATTACTTTATTGTGAAAGACTAGATTGACTCGTTCTGCCATAAGTACCTCCATATTCTGCTGAGTGGGATTCGACAATGAGTTTGAGTCAATGATTGGAAAACTTCCTTTTCCCGATCTTAATTCACCTAGAAATTAAGGAACTAGGGTCCTAGTTGAACCAGAGAGACCCGAATTCGCACTGGTGTCATAGAATTACTTAATTTAGATACCATATGATTAGGTACCAAATGAGCAGGCTCGACAAAACCCTTGTATAGCTTCTTCGATTTCTCGAAAAAGAGAAATATGACCGACAGTTGTTCGAATGTATATACAAATAATTTCTTTTTTTACACTTCTTACTATTAGATAATGCCCATA
>CM024704.1:130000-132500 GCA_014182735.1 Corymbia maculata | reverse complement strand
TTCCAATCAAATGATCCGCAGCTGCCAATATATCTCGCGGTAACAAAAATGTATTGTTCTGAGGTATATCAAGAGTTAGTCTCCGATTCATATTTCGTCGACCAATCCTTCCTAATTCACATCTTTGTTGAAAGAATTTTTTTTGTAATTCCTTACATAAGGATTCAGAAAATACAGGATCTCCGCCTACACAAGCAAATTGTTGATAAAACTCCAAAATGGCATTTTCTTTTGACCCCATTTTTTTTTTCTCTTTATCATTCAGGAAAGACAAGAAAATTTCAGGATAGCAAACATTCTCTAGAATTTCTCTTAGATTCGAACCCATAGCTGATGATAGAACTAGAATAGATATTTTCTGTTTCCTACTCACACGAGCCCATATCCTTGCTTTTCGATCAATCTCTAATTCTAATCTTCCTCCCCAATCTGATATTATGGTCCCGGTATAGACCGAAATTCCGTTATGGTCCAATTCTGACCGGTAATAGATACCGGGACTTTGCAATATTTGATTGATCACAATTCTGTATATTCCATTTACTATAGAAGTTCCCAGGGAATTCATTAAAGGAATGTTTCCAATAAAAAGAGTTTGTTCTTGCATATCCCTACTGGTTTTCCAAATTAATCCCGCGGATACATATAATTCAGAAGAATATGTGAGTGATTCATATACAGCATCTCTTTCTTTTATCAAAGGTTCTACCAATTGATATGTTTCCACAAATAATTGAAATTCAATTTCTTGATCTGTATCTTCAATTTTTGGAAACTTATAAAGTTCTTCTGTTAAGCCCTGATCAATGAATCTACAAAATCCTTCAAATTGTATCTGATTAAACCCAGGTATTGTAGACATTCCCTCATCATTTCCATCCCCGAGCATTTTGAATTTCCCTTTTCTCCAAAAATTCCATTATTGACCCATTCTTCATCAAATCATATGGATTGATTTAGCAATGATGGAATTTCTATTTTGTTTACTGAATCACATGAAATTTTACTCACCCCGTATATGGAATGTATGAAATGCATATGAACGGAGGAATAAAGACAATTTGATATTCAAATTGGAATTTGTAACAGATACAAAATCGAAAGGAATTAATAAATGCCACTTAGGCTTATGGAGTTTTGGATAGAATATCAAAAAAAAAAGTGATTTCATTTCTACCATTATTATGATATTACATACTCTAATCCGATTGGGTACCAGAAAAAGAAATGGATTCGGATTTAATCTGTTCGATGATATAAAGACATTATAATCATCAAAAATATAGAGTTGATATTTTTTTAGCACTTAACTTTTTCATGGATTCTATTGTTCAACAAATGATTCGCATAAAAGAGAGATACTTTTATTTTACCTTTTTTTAGTAGAATACGATTGAAGGGCGTAACATAGTAATAAAGTTTGGATTTATTAACCATGTGTAGATAGCTATCTATGTTTCCTCCTTTATTGAAGTTCTATTCGGGACAGCGCGTGCTATGCTATATCAAAATTTCCATTTTCTATTCCATCTATTGAATGAAAAATTGAAGCACTACAATTTACTGATAATTCTCTATAGTCATCATAATATATAGATATGATATCCAATTAGATATTTGTATAACAATTTAGGTTCTGGGGTTTACATATACTTCTATTTGCTGTTATAATGGAAATTGGAAAGGATTTTTTTTATGGAAAAGAATCAATATTGATTAGTTATGTATCAATTTGGATTTTCTTATCTAATTAGAATTAGGATTAAGAAAAGACAATTTTGGATTCAAATCCAAGAATCGTTCATGAATTTACAGTCCCATTTAATAGTTAATGGTTCCAATTTGTCCTAAATTTTGGCTTTTGTGGCTGAAAAACCACATTTGGTTTTTCAATTTTTCAATATCAATATAAAAAAGAGAGGGAAAATTTTTAGATATTTCGTTTTTGAGATACTATACATACAACCGAAGGGATGGATCCAATCCAAAAAACGAAGGATTTTTTTCTTTTCGGGCAGGGGTTAAATTTAAGAAAACGGGATTCAAGATGCAAGTCCAATAAAAAAGAAGTTTAGGAACCCCCCACTCGACGCAAAACAAAGGGAGACTTTTTTCATCTATTTTGTAGGGTATCATACATTTTGGCGGCATGGCCGAGCGGTAAGGCGGGGGACTGCAAATCCTTTTTCCCCAGTTCAAATCCGGGTGTCGCCTGATCAAGAAAAAACTCGAAATCTCTTATTTCGTTTTGCTGATATAACTCGCTGAATTTTTCCCCAGCAGAAGCAAACAAAGTAAAAGGACTCTTGAGACTTGCTTGCTTGGTTCTAAACATCTGGAAGTTTGGCTCTCGAAAGCTAAAGTGCTCTAAATCCTTGCCTCTAGGATTCAAGGACAGATGAGTGGTGGAAGGGCTCTCATATAAAGATTTTTTGATTCCCTTCCACTACTAATGTAGTGTTTAATTACCGGGTCCTGAATTAGATTGGATAGCCCGACG
>CM024704.1:112500-115000 GCA_014182735.1 Corymbia maculata | reverse complement strand
CTATTGTTCTTGAGAAATGACCCGGTTTGGCCCATTCCTCGAAAGAAGTTTTTACGGGATCCCTATCTACCAAAATTTTGACTTCTGGTTCCGGCGAACGAATAATCATTGAGTCCTCCTCTTTCCGGACAACACATCCAAAGAAACCCGCCAATAGTCAAGTAATTAGTGAATCTATGGGAGATGTTTATAATTAGTTTCTTTTTATAATTAGTTTCTTTTTCTTTCTTCTATCTCCCATCTATTTTATTTAGTTATTCACTGGAGCAATTATGATCTGGAAGTCGATCCGGGGCAAGTGTTCGGATCTATTATGACATAGCCATCAGGCGCGCAACGGACCTTTTTAATCTTCTACAACCTTTTCCGGGCTTTAAATTGATGCAAAAAACATTTTTTGTGCAACCTAGTCTAGTGTATTTATTAATATCTCAATTCAAAGTTTCTAGACGTCGCTACTTTATGTCTTACATTACAGAGAACACGTATATATTAATTATTTATATTATATATATTAATTATATATTATATATATTAATTATTTAATTATATATATTAATTATTTATATAATTTATATTAATTATTATTCTATATTCTATTCTAAATTCCATGAATAGGTACATGAACAGGTATTGGTCATTTCATTACTAAGGAAATAGTCCAGTATCTATATTTAATTATTCGGAAGTTCGTTTTAATAGCAGAAAAAGAAATATATATTCTCTACTTTATCTGCGTATCCTTTATACTCGCGAAATACCAAACGAAATAGAAAATGATCTTAGAAAGGATATAATGAAATTCTTGGATTGTTTTTACCAGATAAATGATCCTTTTTATTTGACTGATGAATGATGAAGCTAACAAACAATTCAATATAAAAAAAAATAGAATTCGAAAATAATAAATAAAAAAAGAGTGCTCTTATTCGAAACGTCTCGTGATCTTCAACCAATTCTGCGCTTCAATATAATTACCAGGAGTGAGCGCTATAGCTTGTTTCCAATACTCCGCGGCTTGATCGAACCAAGCCTCCGCAATTTCAGAATCCCCCTGTCGAATGGCCTGTTCTCCCCGGTCGGAATAGGCGGGTCAATTCCTTCCCTTAGAACCGTACTTGAGAGTTTCCTACCTCATACGGCTCATCGTTCAATTCTTGTGGTGTCCCATTTTTTTTTTTCTCAGGTTAACCAAAAGCAAAAGAGGTTAATTCCATGAGTTTCAAACTTGAATTTTTATTAATAATAATAAATAATCCGTTTTTTTTTAGTTTTATCTTTTCTCCCACCTTCAGAAGAATAAAGCATAGGCATTGCCACTATTGCTAGAATTTTCTCAAAGGTAACTATCTCGGTTTCATAGAGAAATTGATATAGAATCTTCGAAAAAGTCTTTTCTTCATAATAAAGAAAAGACTTACTATCTTTGGGATCTGATGCTACACCGCTGCTCAATACCTTAGGGGATCGACTTTATTACATAAATGGATTCCTAACTTTTATCTTCTATCATGACATAAGTAAGTAAGCAGTTCTTATTGTATCGGCCCAAAACCTCACTAATTGATCTTTACGGTGCTTTCTCTATCAATTAGATCCTTTATCCATAGAATAAAGTATCTAGGCATATCTATTTCTTCATATTTTGACTTCTATGAAGTTCCTTTCTTTGCTACAGCTGATAAAAATCGTTTTTTGGACGATGCATATGTAGAAAGCCTATTTTTTCTAGTAATTTTTTCGAGTATTTACTAGTGGATTCGCTCTTTTCTCTTTCCTTTTTTCTTTCTATAGTGGAGATAGTCGCACGTAATGACAGATCACAGCCATATTATTAAAAGCTTGTGGTAAAAACGGGTTTCGTTCTAGTGCCCGAAAATAATATTCCAAAGCTTTTGTATGTTCTCCGTTACTTGTGTGGATAAGGCCTATGTTATAGAGTATATAGCTTCGATCATAGGGATCAATTTCTAGTCGCATAGCTTCATAATAATTCTGTAAAGCTTCCGCATAATTTCCTTCGGATTGAGCCGACATCCGTTACGGTCGTTGTTCGATTCAAAGAATCTCCGTTCC
This sequence comes from Corymbia maculata, assembly GCA_014182735.1. Classification (NCBI taxonomy): domain Eukaryota; kingdom Viridiplantae; phylum Streptophyta; class Magnoliopsida; order Myrtales; family Myrtaceae; genus Corymbia; species Corymbia maculata. The sequence goes on along the minus strand of CM024704.1, from coordinate 112,924 downwards.
AGAACCGTACGTGAGATTTTCACCTCATACGGCTCCTCCCTTATGTGCATAATGAGAATAATACATGGAATCAAAAAAGATTGAAATATTCTCATTATTGACTGAGCGGGGCTAGTGTTTTTACAAGAAATCTCTAGCCAACCTTCCTGCAAAAGATCTTTTTTACCATCAAATGGGTTGATACTAGATAAAAAAATGGTAACTTCAACAATTTCTTTGTCCCCCACGCCCCTTAAATTCCAGGAATTCGTCACTTCAACAGTCTTCGATGGTTATACGGGTATCCAAAATACAAACGAGATGGATGTTTGTTGGCCCAACCATTCTTCTTAGTTCCGGTCTCGATAAGGAAGGAGTATAATTTATAACATAACAAAGTTTTCGTGTTGTTGATTTCTAGACGTAGTGCTTCTTCTCCTATGCC
>CM024704.1:80000-97500 GCA_014182735.1 Corymbia maculata | reverse complement strand
CTGAGTGAGTTATTTAAGCTTCACGCTTTTTTTCCTTTGAATTAAAATTCACTTATTAAGTTTAGTGGAGCCTTAAGTCAAATTATTTTTATTTTATTTAGTTACATTTTTGTATTTGTAGCGAACAATTAGGTAGTTTATCGGAATCAAAGTCAAAATTCTAAGGAAGAATTTCTTTTTTCTTTGGTGACATAATCATCATAATATTGAATTGTAAATTGTAGAAAGAATCGTGCGGATAATTCTTTTTTTTATACCGATATTCCTGATTATTAATTAGGAAACCTCTATCAACAAGATAAAAAAAAAAATGGTTCCTTCTTCAAAATTCAAATTGGGCAAGGCAAATAAAATAAACCGAAGGTCATCTTTCCTTCTTGCTTTGTATGTATAGTATATATAATTCAAATATAGAAAATATAGATATAGAGTATCTTTTCTTTCTATCTTCCGAGAATCTCTATTTTTACTAAGAATCCTGTTGTTGGATTGAATTCGAATTGGAAGACAAGAATAGAATAGATTATCATACGTATATTTCTATATTTCATGTAGAAAGATAAAGAAGAATAAGTCTCATTTATTTAATTATCCATTCCTTGCACTTATTATTTAATATATATACTCACTTAGATATACTCAATATAATTCTATACGAATTAGAATTATTCTAAGATATCTTTCTAACAATAACAGGTACAAATATTAAATCGAGGTACCCATTCTATGATAATTTTTAACAACTTACCCTCTTTCTTTGTGCCTTTAGTGGGCCTAGTATTTCCGGCAATTGCAATGGCTTCTTTTATCTCTCTTCCATAACAAAAAACAGATTTTAATTCAAATACAAGTTACCAAATCTTATCTATTTTTTTTCAAGACTTAGATATAGATAACACAGATATCTATTTAGTAGTGAATACTGGCAGTTCCTTCCAAACCACCAGCTCCCCACCCTCACTGTGCGTAAATATATGGGTAAAAAATGAAATTTCTTAAACACATTTTCAAAATGGTCTAGAATCAGAATGGATGTATGAAATGTAAAGTCAATGTATCTATATGTGGATATCTATAGGAGATCATAGAAGGGGATATTATTTGGCTGGCAATTTTATCACTTAATTAGATGAATTACTCTAAAGGGTTACATTCTGAATGACACTCAGTTAGTGAGAGGTGCTTTGGAAACAAAAAAACTTTGAGAAGTCAAATTCATTTGGACTAGCACTCAATTCAATAATCCCCAACTGGATCAATGCCAATTTCTTCAGTCAGGTATATGGATATGAGAACTTATAAGTGAGTCGAAAAATAAGTAATTTCTGCTGGGCCTTTATCCTTTTTTTTTTTAGGTTCTCGGAATTCGTATTGGTGGATCTTCAAGTGCTGTTCTTCCTGGCCAGGGACTTTGAGTATCACTGGTTCGTCTCATAAATTTTTTACAAGGATAGTGACTTGTCTTCTACCACACAGGTAATGCGATCTCTTAGTAGTTCCTGTTGTGATTTTGTTTACAAATAAAGATAATAGAGTGTGGAAGAAAACAGATGGATTTAGGGTAGGAAGAGAGGAATGGTGAAGTATTTCATTAGGAAGTTCTGGAAAAATGTTATATCTCTACGATTTCGTATGGCGAAGAAATATTCAGTGCGATCTTGAAGTTAAAGGGTATTTTATGCTCGTCGTGTCCTTTATATGGAAATCAAAGGACAGGGGGCCGTTCCCTTGACGCGTACTGATGAGAATTTGACTCCGCGTGAAATTGAGCAAAAAGCCGCCGAATTGGCCTATTTCTTGCGTGTACCTATTGAGAGTGGCTTAATGAACTTGAACTGAAGAAATTCTTTTTTCGGCGGTAGGGGGAAAAATTCAAAATTCTGTTCTTTCTTCAGCTTCCTTTTCGCTTAATAGATTTCGGGGAGCGTTCTCATTTGAGCCAAAGTATACGTATATGGAACATCCATAAAACGAAATTTTTTTTGTATGCATAAAAAAGAATTTATGCGTATGGAAATCCACTCAACTCAATTTAGTAAAAAACAAGTAAAAGTAACAAATCGAAATAAAATAATAATAATAGATTCATCTCGTATATCAAAACATTTCGGAATAAAGGATTTCTCTTTTTATTTTCAATATGAATTGATGAAGTTTGTCTACAAATAAATCCATATCTTTACGCAAATTCCTCCTTTCTTTTGTCAATCTGACCTTCTTTTATCTTTTTCTTTTTACTTTCTTAATAGATCAAAAATTTAGGTTGCTTGGATTTCTTTACAAGGGATAGCTTTTGTCTTTGTTTGCCACTCATTTTTGATCATTCCATTAGGTTTTGAATTTAGGATCGGTAGATCACAATATTCTTAATAAATCTCTCTCCATTTTCCCTGAAGACCTTATGTAACTCTGGGTAGCCATGAGCCATTTTTCAGATTTTCTTTAGTACAGAAAGGACCAGGGGTTCAACACGAGCCCCATCCAGAAGAATATCAACTTCTTATTAACAAACACTTGACTTGCTTGAATTACTTCTTTCAAGCATTCATCGAAAAGGGCTTCGAATTTGATCAATTCAATTGAGGTATCTGGAAACAAGATGCTTTTCTTGACCTTTCTCTTCCAAACAAGCTCTGTTTCTATTTTCAGCATTCTTCTAATTTCAAGGACTAACTGCTAGATCTCTCTAGAAATAAAAGCAGAGGAATCCTGGATTAGCCAGATCCACCAGCCTTACCATTAGGGCACAGGGTTAATAGAAATAGTAGAGTCCACATAAGGTTCAACAAATGAGGTGGGTTCTGAAACTGGCAATTCAAAAGTGAAAAAATGGTAAAAGAAGAAAACAGAGCTCTTTTCTCTACTCATCTTCCTCTATAAGTAAACACTTTTGCTAATTGGATCCTCTCTCTCATTTAATAAAAGTCTTGAATTTTGGATTACTAATTGGTGGAATACTAGGCAATCCGAGCTTTTTGGCTAATGTGTCTGAAAAGTATTCGAAAAAATTCACAGAATTGGAAGAGCCACCTCTTTGCTCTTACTCTTGGACGAAATGATAAAGAATATAGGAAACACATCTAAACACTTGGCCAAGGAATCACAAAGAAACGTCAATTGATCAAGATACTACTTCGGGGATCATATCCATACAGATTTTACCCACTTATCGACAAATATAACTCTTAACGCTATTTTGAAAGTGGGTTCATTCATTTTGGTCAATGAAGAACTTCTATTCTTAACTCTGGGTTGAGATTTCTATATAGCAAGTGGCAATAAAAGCTTTTCTATTCACATTCTTTGGTTATGTATCTTATCTAGTTCATTCTGCCCAGTTTGGAAGAACTAATGATTGGCCTATGTCTACAAAGGATTTTGGTTTTGATGCACAACATTAAATTATATCAGGGTGATTCTTCTTCTACTTTTCCAGTCATTCTGGATACAATTTTTAAATATTGGATCTTCCGTTATTTAAATCGTATATCTCCATCACTTGTAGTGATTTATCATTCAATGAATGACTGATCCAACTATAATATTTGTTACTTTGTAACATAAGGTACATAAGCAAAGCATTTCCATTTTAAGACGTACTTACTCTTTCTACCCTACAGGGATTTCTACTACTCCTTCTATTCCAGTAAAATGATTTCAATAAAGTAAATAGCAGAATTGTGGATAGGGAACTATACAAGCGACCTACCTAATTTTGTTGTCTTTTACTTCGGGATCATGAATCAGTTATTACATGCAAACTAAAAACACCTTTTCTTGGATAAGAAAAAAGGATTATTCGTCCTGTTTCTATTCATCGCTGATGATATATATCATGGCAGCTCGGACATCCATTCTATATCTCATTTTGTAAGTTCTTTTGCAATCACAGGAAGCGACAGGCATATTCGCACGTATTGCCAATTTGCATTTAGCTAATAAGCCCGTGGATATTGAGGTTCCGCAAGCGGTACTTCCTGATACTGTATTGAAAACTGAGACTAGCTTCGGGTGCTCATATGATAATACAGAAGGTTAAAGTTCTTGCTAATGGTAAGGGAGTTTGAATGTGAAGGCTGTTTACAACTATTTTACGAGGTTTGAATTATAGCTCCCGATCGTATTTCGCCCGGGTGGAAAAGAAAAGATAAACCCATCTGTCTTTTCAGAGCTATCGCCCCAATAAAAAAAATATTCTTGTGATACTTGGGGTCAGAACTGGTCAGGGGAAATATATTGATCACCTTTTCCCTCTTCCTTCTTTCCCCAGACCCACTACTAAATAAAAATGTTCACTGAAAAGCTGAGTATCATATGTGGGCGGAACAGAGGGAAGGGGGTCGAAGATTTATCTGATGAACAAGGTAACAATACAGATTTTATAATGCTACGGCACCAGCTAGTTTCAATGCATACACATCATACGAAAAGAAAAAGGGGGGTACGAAATAACCATATCGGATGCGTCAGATGAACGTCAAGTGGTTGATATTATTCCACCAGGGCCAGAACTTCTTGTTTCCGAAGGCGAATCTATCAAACTTGATCAGCCATTAACGAGTAATCCTAATGTGGGTGGATTTGGTCAAGGAGATGCGGAAATAGTACTTCAAGATCCATTCCGTGTCCAAGGCCTTTTGTTCTTCTTGGCATCTGTTATTTTGGCACAAATATTTTTGGTTCTTAAGAAGAAACAGTTTGAGAAGGTTCAATTGTCCGAAATGAATTTCTAGATTCGCGGATTTCCAATATCAAATTCGTAAAAAGAATCCAATTTTTGTTTTGACAATTATATATGATTCAAAATTATGAAAAGCTTTTTGCTTGTTTCGTTTCTATTCCAGATGTCGATATCGGGAATTATTTGTACCGCATTACTAGTCATAGTATGTATATTGTGAAGAAGATTATTTGACTTTATCCCTTCTTTTTTAAACGAAATTCGAAGGCATTGTCTCTTCAGATTGTTTTACTCTTGTTAAGTTAGCAAATGTCATAGAATGGATCAATCGTTTTCTATTCTAATCCAGATACAATCAAATCTAAATTTTCCTGATTGCTAAACATATAAGTATGACAGAATAGAAAAGCAAGAGGGTGTTGAAGCATTCAGCTTTACTATTTTCTTTAGTCTTTTCTTTGACACAAGAAAGAAATGCAGAAATTCTACCTACCCAGTAATCACTAGCTCAGTGCAGTGTCATTGTGTAGGTACTATCTTTAATTCTATTTTTCAGTTATCAAACCACCATATTATTTATTATGTATACATATATAAAGTAGTGAACAAACAAAAAATAGAGGGAAATTTTTTGATAAAATAGAACTTATTATAATGAACTTAGAAAAAAATTCAACTTTGAGTGAATCCCTATCAAGTCAGATAAAGATCTAATTCGAAAAGGATTTGCTTTGGATAATATCTGATTGACAGAAATATATTGTAATTATTGTCATTCAAAGGAAAATCAGAAATCAGAGCGATTTCGCTTCTTTCTTCTACTTTGAAGAATGAATGCCAAGATACTATCAACAAATAAAAGAAATCCTTCTAATCAATTATTAAAGCCCATGGTACACCAAGAAACATTCTCAGAAAAAAAAAAATAAAATGAAGTTTTTTTCAAAAATCGAAGGAAAGAGTATACATTTATTTTTTTTTATTTGGGTATAAAATAATTATGAAAGCTTAAGAAGGATCACTTGCTTCTTAAACTTATCTTCCAACTGCGATTCCATCTTATTATTGGTGTGCAGAGATGAACCTTCCGGGAATGCATGAACTTCGCAAAAGAAGAGCCACCACCTACCTTCATCACCAAGAATACCCGTTACAGTACCTATTATCAAGAGGGGGAATCTTCGATAGTATCGGCCATTTACTCCACTTTCCACACCATTTCTGATATCAGATACCCATGCATGTAAAGACATAAACAGCCATAGATAATTATGAGATGTGATCCTTCCGAATGGGTTAAGATAATTCTTATTATGATTTAGTATTATACTATTCTTTTTTCTTCTCTTAATTGAAGAAATAATTGGAAAATAAAACAGCAAGTACAAAAATGAGTAATAACCCCCAGTAGAGACTGGTACGATTCAATTCAACATTTTGTTCGTTCGGATTTGATTGTGTCGTAGCTCTATAATTTTTATTAGGTTTATCGTTGGATGAACTGCATTGCTGATATTGACCCTAAAAAAGAAACGGTAGGTACAGCTAGTCCATGAACAGCTAACCATCGCACTGTAAAAATTGGATAGGTTCGATCTATGGTCATTGGGTCCTCCTAAAAAGATCTACTAAATTCATCGAGTTGTTCCAAAGGGTCAAAACGGCCAGTTATTAATGGAATTCCTTGTCGGCTCTCTGTAAAATATTCGTTTGGACGAGGGCTTCCAAACACATCATAAGCTAAACCCGTGCTGACGAATAACCAACCCGCAATGAATAGGGAAGGTATAGTAATACTATGAATAACCCAGTATCGAATACTGGTAATAATATCAGCAAAAGAACGTTCTCCTGTGCTTCCAGACATGCTGAGCTCCACATATTCTTGTACAGTTAAAGGGGGGATCGATTCCATAAAAGATGATATCAGTAAATGGAAATTCACTGAAGTTCCATCCTTGTTAGATCGTCAATATTGTACCAAGGGTGTTTTTCGAGTATACCGAATCAGTATAGCTATCCTTATTCTGACACAGCAACGCAATTTTAATCAGTATGAAAATGAAGTACTCGATAATTTCTTTATTCTTTTCTTGTTGCTTGTCGATGTAGAATCATGCATGTATTATTCAATATCGAATTTCTCCAATTTCTATAAGGTTTCTTTCTCTCCATTTTTTCCACAATTCAATTCGATGCGAAATTGAAAAATCTCCTTTTCAAAGATATAAGCTTAAATTGTAGAAAAGTTTTTTGTTGTTCTCTTTTTTTTTTTCATTTTACATTTTAAGAGGAATTGTTTCCTCGTAGAGTAACAAGTAAAAGGGGTAGATAGTATTGAAAAAAAAAAGAGAACAACAACAAAAATAGAATTGAAATAATCAATATTCGTGATGCACACATTGTTTTTTTGTATTAGATCGAAAGGTTCTTTCTGGAACTAGCTGCGAGGATGGGAACTTATGATATGAAAAGACAATTTCTATTTCTAATAAATATGGAAAAAAAAAATGTAGAACCTAGAAAAGAAAGGAAAAATTATAGGAATTACTAGTCTTAGAATCGAGTTGGACAAAAATAAAGATTTGATTTTCGTGAGTGATTTGATCAGTTATACGATACCTTTGTTATTTTTACTTTATTTATTTTCATTTTTACTCATTAAATTCAGGAGTAGATTCATTCACATAATATCTCAAATGACAAGAAAAAAAGGTGTTATTGTTATAAGGTCACTCTTTATTCTAAAATCGAAAAATAGATTCGATACGATTCAAAAAAAAGATCAAAAGAAAAGATAAATGATTTTCAAATTTCGTTCTATATGGATTCCAATTTCTTACTATTTTATTATTTTAATATTAGTCTACTCAAGAATTATTTAATGAATCACTTGATTCGAAATTAAGGAATAGGTAGACATTACAAATGATTAATTGATCTCTTTTTCTACCTCCCTTACTCTATGTTTTTGTTAATCCCGTCTATAATGATTGATGAATTAACAACTATCAATTGAACTTATTCTTTCATTTGAATTGGTATTTTTGCTTATCTTCGTATATTGAAACTTAGGGAAGTGCTTTATAAACATATGGATAAAAAGAACACATTTCATTTAACTCCTTCATCTTCATGCTTACTATAACTAGTTATTTCGGTTTTCTACTAGCAGCTTTAACTATAACCTCAGCTCTCTTTATTGGTCTGACCAAGATACGACTTATTTGAAATTAATTGAATGAACACAACGCATAAAAAGAAATCTTTCTGTGGTATTCATAGACTCTATAGTTCCTTAGAGAGTCAATTTCCAATTAGTGGTCATTGAGATTCATGAGCAATGCGGATTAATATGTAGGGATAGATATTACCTCTCCTTTTTCCCTTTCAAAAAAATGGAAATGATTGAAGTTTTTCTATTTGGAATTGTGTTAGGTCTAATTCCTATTACTTTAGCTGGATTATTTGTAACTGCATATTTACAATACAGACGTGGTGATCAGTTGGATCTTTGATTAAATTAATTAACATCTTTTTTTTAATTGACCTCCTCTCCTCTTTTCTTTAATCCAAAGGAGGTCAAATTAAGATTACTGTTCAATTATTTAATTGTTCAATTATTTAATTGTAATTTTGGGACTAACCTAACCAAGAATGGAATCACGCTCTGTAGGATTTGAACCTACGACATCGGGTTTTGGAGACCCACGTTCTACCGAACTGAACTAAGAGCGCTTTCTTATCTTCTTATCATTATCACACTAGCTAAAACGAAAAAAAAAGAAGAGGATTTTTTTTCTAACCCGAATACATCTTGTATACATAAGACTATCATATAGAATATGATATAATATAAAAAAGATAAAGATTATGTATGCCTGATTTTAATCGATTTCAATAAATCCCTCGTTACTGCTCAGACGAGAAGTAATAGGTAGGGATGACAGGATTTGAACCCGTGACATTTTGTACCCAAAACAAACGCGCTACCAAGCTGCGCTACATCCCTTTCAATTGGTCTACAGTGTCATTTTATAGAATCCCTGTCTTGTTTTCAAAATCCTTATTTTCTCCATTGATATATCCAAGTTATCTTGCCATTTCTTTTTTTTATTCTCATGTAACATTTATTCTCATGTAACATATAATAATAATAGAAGGCTTATATACACATGAATATGAAACTCATCGTAAAAAGAAAAAATAACTAAAAAAGGGAATATTTTTTGGGAATGCTCAGTCGGAAGGGACGTCTTTTTCGGTTTTAAGAAAAGGAAAATCTTATCTACCGAATCATTGTAGATTTCAATTGGAATTAGGAATTCCGTGTACAAATAAAATACAAGCGGTCCTTAACTACTTACATATATATTATATCGGATCATATATGTATTAACATTAGGCATTACAATAAATAATACAATAAATAAATAAAAAGAATAAAGAAGGAGGATTTAAAATGCGAGATCTAAAAACATATCTTTCCGTGGCACCGGTACTAAGTACTCTATGGTTTGGGGCTTTAGCAGGTCTTTTGATAGAGATCAATCGTTTATTTCCGGATGCGTTGACATTCCCTTTTTTTTCGTTCTAGTTATTGACATGAGAAGGGGTGAAGAAGATTAGAGATAGAATCAAAAGATTTGTGACTAATCCCTCCCCCTCTTTTCTTTTTTTTTTTAGAAAAAATCGAATTAGAAATAATATTGTGAGAACAGAAATGTGTCTAGGGCAAGAAGATCATACAAGATCTTTTAATAAAATACTGTACATTGAATCGAATTCGATTCAAAATATACCTAAATATTAGTTTGTTGTTTTACTTCTTATTTTTTTATTTCTTTTTTCCTTCCTTTTTTCGCGGAAAGTAGAAGAATTGGTTGAATCAAAAACGCAAAGGAGGTTCATGGCCAAGGGTAAAGATGTCCGAGCAACGGTTATTTTAGAATGTACCAACTGTGTTAGAAACGGTCTTAATAAGGAATCAAGGGGTGTTTCCAGATATATTACTCAAAAGAATCGACACAATACGCCTAGTCGATTGGAATTGAGAAAATTCTGTCCCTATTGTTACAAACATACGATTCACGGGGAGATAAAGAAATAACTCGAATCAAGTGCCTGTGTGTCACTCTTACAAGTAACACGAAAAGGACATATTCTATATATACCATATTATTTTATATATTTTCATTTTAGTTAACATAATATAACTAACTAAAAAAAAAGCCAAATCAAATCCTATATTTTGAATTGGAAATCTTTTTGGATCAAATTGAAATAGGATTTTGAGGATAAGAAATAAACAAACCATGGAAAAATCCAAGCGACTCTTTCTTAAATCCAAGCGATCTTTTCGTAGGCGTTTGCCCCCGATCCAATCGGGGGATCGAATTGATTATAGAAACATGAGTTTAATTAGTCGATTTATTAGTGAACAAGGAAAAATATTATCTAGACGGGTAAATAGATTAACCTTAAAACAACAACGATTAATTACTATTGCTATAAAACAAGCTCGTATTTTATCTTTGTTACCTTTTCTTAATAATGAGAAACAATTTGAAAGAAGCGAGTCGACCGCCGGAGCTACTGGTCTTAGAACCATAAATAAATAAAAAAAAGTAGACTTACTTTACTCCTCAATTGAACCCAAATAAAAATCCGAACTCAAACACAGATTGATATTTTGTTCGAAAAATCGTAAGAAAAAAAATTGGGGAAGAAGAAGAAATCTTTTTTTATTGGATATTGGACATATTCGCTCATTTAATTTTTAACGACTTTATCATATTCTCTTTATCATACTAATTTCTACTCTACCTTCCCGGAGTTCATTCTCCAGCGAACTCCATTTAAAATATTCTGACAAATTCCTTACAATTTCCTTTTTTATTTTATGATCTGATCTCATTAGAAATCATATAAAGACAATTCCTATTTAATATAGCTATTTGTGCAAGTATTTTACGATTAAGAAGCAACTGTCTCTTGTACAGATTGTGTATTAATCTACTATAACTATAGGATACTCTATTCCCGCGAATTACTGCATTTATCCGAGTGATCCACAAACGACGAAAATCTATCTTTTTCCTATCTCTATCTCGATGAGACGAAACCAAAGATCTTATTTTCTGTTGAATAATTGTTCGAGTAAGTCTTGAACGAGCCCCCCGAAAGCTTGATGCAAATAAACGAATTTTTGTTCTACGTCTCCGAGCTATATATCCTCGTCTAATTCTAGTCATTGAATAAATGAAACTTTCATGAATAACTAATTGATTTCCTTTCTTTCAGTTATTCTTTTCCCTTTTCCTAGTTTATTAATAACAAAACGGATTCTTCCAATGTATAAAATAAAAATTCCAATGGCTTTTGCTACTATAACCTTCCCGACCACGATTTGTCTTTTCTTTTAGGCATTTCACCTCGAAACGAGTATTGATACTAGGTATCAAAAAACAGAAAAAAGGAATAAATAGAAATGAATAACGAAATAGTGGATTCCATCGTTTCTATGGTTATGTCTTAAACGGTGAGGTCCTCTATATATACCGGAGTCCCTTACTTCATTTAATCAATGCTATTAGCGAGTTGTACAGTTTCCGTTCTTCGGCTCTACCCATGAATTATCTAGTAATAGGTCTTTCACAACGAGATCTACCTATACAGTAACGGTATTTAATTATGAAGATTGGATGGGGTAGCTGACCCTCTTAGTCCGTTTTTGCAAGAGTATAGGCATAAGATTTCGGCTTTGAAAATAGGATTTCCCCGCTTAATGAATAACTATTTGTTACCAATGAGGAATTTTTTCTCATCGGAAACCATAAATTTCATATACAATAGAAGAATTGAATAGATCTTTTTTTTTTAGTTTTCGATATATAGATAGTGAACGACCTTCTTCCTTCCATTTTATACTATTCAATAGTACTGATCATTGATACTGGAAAATTTCTTTCCCTTTTTTCTACCAATGGTGATCGGAACGAGTCGCACATACACCCTAGTACATGTTCCTCGACGCTGAGGACATCCCCCAAGAGCGGGGGATTTCGTGACATTTCTGATTGGCTGTCTTGTGTTTCTAATAAGTTGTTTAATAGTTGGCATGTTGAATCGTATACATAATAAATGGGCTGGTTTAGATCGATCCTAACCGGATGATTATGAATTACTTCTCTATTTAATAGATGAATAGAATATTATTAAACCCGGTAATAAGTAAGAAGATCAAATCTCAAATCGGCGATTTGCTTAAACTTACTGCTATTTTTTTTTATTCAATCGCTACAAGATCAACAATTCCATGAGCTTGGGCTTCTGTTGCTGACATAAAAACATCCCTTTCCATATCTTCGGATACAACCCATAGGGGTTTGCCCGTTCTTTGTACATAAACTCTTGTGATGGTTTCGCGCAGTTTCAGTAGTTCTTCTGCTTCCAGGATAAATTCTCCCGTTTGTGCCTCATAAAAAGAACTCGCAGGTTGATGTATCATTACCCTGATAATATAACAAATGGTTCCTCTATCTCGCATGATGAGGTGAGGAGAAGAGATAAAGAATAATAAAAAAAGAAAGATAGAATTGAGCAACCGTACAGGCATCTTTTGCGCATTGCATACGGCTATACAATGGAATTCACTTTACCTTCCATTTCCATCGAAGAAAGAGAAAAAATATAGATATAGGGTTTATCCGATTCAGATCGGCAAACGATCCAATTACCATCCTTCCTTTCGGAGCAGTTAAAAAATACTATGATGGCTCCGTTGCTTTTTATATATTTATCTCGTCTTTGATTCAGCAATCCCAAAGTTTCTTTTTTTTTTTTCGTACTCTTTCATAACAATAACATAAATATTGTTAAAAGTTTTCTGTTGTGAAAACAAAAAAGTTTGTGACGCTGAAATGGTAATGGTCACCTATAAATAAGGTAAAATCGAGAATACCCTTTATTTTATACTAATTTCATACTACTCTTTCGATATATAATCTAATGTTTTGAAAAAAAAATTTCTCATATCGAATTCGAAGTGCCATGCTATTATTACTTAATATTCCTATTTCATATGGCGAAGGCATAGTCTTTTTTTTTTGTTCTTAAAAAACTCATTGGCGCCAAGCGTGAGGGAATGCTAGACGTTTGGTAATCTCTCCGCCGACCAGGATAAAAGATCCCATTGAAGCGGCTAATCCCATGCATATTGTATGCACATCGGGTTGCACAAATTGCATAGTATCATAAATAGCTACTCCGGGGATTACCCATCCGCCAGGAGAGTTTATAAACAAATACAGATCCTTGTTATCATTCTCTATACTGAGATATACCATAAGACCAATAAGTTGATTCGAAATCTCGCTATCAACCTCTTGGCCTAAAAAAAGTAATCTTTCTCGATAAAGTCGGTTGATTAGGATCCAATTTGTATCCCTTAAGAGCCGTACATGCATCTTTTGATGCATACGGTTCAACAAAAATTGCGAAAAAAAAGAATCAATGTGTAGATTCCAGACCTCTTTCTTTTTTTTTCATAGTAGGCCCTTTTCTAATCTTATTTTTGAATTTCTTAATGAAGCGGCTTTTTTTTTCTTCCATTTTTCAAGAAAGATGAGTTTTGGTTTTGTCCTCTTTCCCTCCATAAAAAATCCATTAAACTTATGAAATAAACTTCTCATTGATGTATTGTTTCATCGAGATCTAATCCAAATCACGATGTCATTTTCTTGTTCCTGAATGGGACTTTTTTCAATTCTTTTAGGTTTATGCTCTACTCCGAGTAAAAAAAATCTGCCCGATTTTTATTTGCACATATAGGACAAATGACACTAATACTACGTCTTTTTTCTACGACTTACTTCTTTTTTTTTTCAATTCAATTCATGTCTTCTGCCAATGCCAAATATTCGACGTATTTATCATATTACTCGCTTGATTAAAAGTTTTAAGATTACTCTCTTATTATATAAAAAAAAGATTTTAGGATCTATAATATAAGTAGTAGTAATCATAAATATATTACCAATTGGGTTTTTTCTAAACGGAGTCTGAATACTTCATTTTATTGGTCCAACCAATCCAACCATAAATTATTCTATAGACTTTTCGAATTGATAATAGAAATTTGAATACCCTCCAAAACAAAAAAGGATATAATTTCACTTGATTTCACTTCACGCTCCAATTTTTGGATAATTCCAAATCTTTTTTGGGCGAAACAGAGGATATCTCGATCGGGGGAGAGAACGGGGAAATCCCATATGACCCAATATATCTGACAAGTCGCACTATACGTCAACCCAAGAGGCATCTTCCTCTCCAGGACTTCGAAAGGGTACTTTTGGAACACCAATAGGCATAAAATGAAAGAAAAAAGAATTAAGTACTATATTTCACTTTGATGTGGAAGCGTAACAATGTGTTTATTTTCTTAATAATATTGTCTTTTATCATATTTTATCCATAGATTGGGAAAAAAATTCTTACGAATAGGTTTTTTGAATGATTAACAAATATGTATGCATTCGTTCATAGAAAATGGGATCAACCCCCATTGCGTATTGGTACTTATCGGATATAGAATAGATCTGCTTCTCTTTGTTCCTACGAACCGAATTGTTCCATTTTTACTAAAAAAAAGAATAGAACAAATATTAATCCTTTCTCCTAGATAATCCCCTGAAAAGGGGAGGTCCATAGCATATTTTTTTCCAATGCAATAAAGTTACATAGTGTCTATTTTTCGTTGATAAAGGGGTATTTACATGGGTTTGCCTTGGTATCGTGTTCATACCGTCGTATTAAATGATCCCGGCCGTTTGCTTTCTGTCCATATAATGCATACAGCTTTGGTTGCTGGTTGGGCCGGTTCGATGGCTCTATATGAATTAGCAGTTTTTGATCCCTCGGATCCCGTTCTTGATCCAATGTGGAGACAAGGTATGTTCGTTATACCCTTCATGACTCGTTTAGGAATAACCAATTCATGGGGCGGCTGGAGTATTACAGGAGGGACTATAACAAATCCGGGTATTTGGAGTTACGAAGGCGTGGCCGGTGCACATATTGTGTTTTCTGGCTTGTGCTTCTTGGCAGCTATCTGGCATTGGGTGTATTGGGATTTAGAAATATTTTGTGATGAGCGTACAGGAAAACCTTCTTTGGATTTGCCAAAAATTTTTGGAATTCATTTATTTCTTTCAGGAGTGGCTTGCTTTGGGTTTGGCGCATTTCATGTAACAGGATTGTATGGTCCTGGAATATGGGTGTCCGATCCTTATGGACTAACTGGAAAGGTACAACCTGTAAATCCAGCGTGGGGTGTAGAAGGTTTTGATCCTTTTGTTCCGGGAGGAATAGCCTCTCATCATATTGCAGCAGGTACTTTAGGCATATTAGCGGGCCTATTTCATCTTAGTGTCCGTCCGCCCCAACGTCTATATAAAGGATTACGTATGGGCAATATTGAAACCGTCCTTTCCAGTAGTATTGCTGCTGTCTTTTTTGCAGCTTTTGTTGTTGCTGGAACTATGTGGTATGGTTCAGCAACTACCCCTATCGAATTATTTGGTCCCACTCGTTATCAATGGGATCAGGGATACTTCCAGCAAGAAATATATCGAAGAGTTGGTGCTGGGCTAGCCAAAAATCAAAGTTTATCAGAAGCTTGGTCTAAAATTCCTGAAAAATTAGCTTTTTATGATTATATCGGTAATAATCCGGCAAAGGGGGGATTATTCAGAGCGGGTTCAATGGACAACGGGGATGGAATAGCTGTTGGGTGGTTAGGACATCCTATCTTTCGAGATAAAGAAGGGCGTGAACTTTTTGTACGTCGTATGCCTACTTTTTTTGAAACATTTCCGGTTGTTTTGGTAGACGGAGACGGAATTGTTCGAGCCGACGTTCCTTTTCGAAGGGCAGAATCGAAGTATAGTGTTGAACAAGTGGGTGTAACTGTTGAGTTCTATGGTGGGGAACTCAATGGAGTCAGTTATAGTGATCCTGCTACTGTGAAAAAATATGCTAGACGTGCCCAATTAGGTGAAATTTTTGAATTAGATCGTGCTACTTTGAAAGCCGATGGTGTTTTTCGTAGCAGTCCAAGGGGTTGGTTTACTTTTGGACATGCTTCGTTTGCTCTGCTCTTCTTCTTCGGACACATTTGGCATGGTGCTAGAACCTTGTTCAGAGATGTTTTTGCTGGTATTGACCCCGATTTGGATGCTCAAGTGGAATTTGGAGCATTCCAAAAACTTGGAGATCCAACTACAAGAAGACAAGTAGTCTGATACAAGATTTCTCTCTTATCTTTTTCCTTTATTTTTTTGTCTTGCTCTTTGGGAGATAATCCTAAATAAACAGAACAGGTATGGAAGCTATAATTGTAAAGCACGATCGAATTTATGGAAGCATTGGTTTATACATTCCTCTTAGTCTCGACTCTAGGGATAATTTTTTTCGCTATCTTTTTTCGAGAACCACCTAAAGTTCCAACTAAAAAGGTGAAATGATTTTTCATTATATCAATTGAATTGAAGTAATGAGCCGCCCAATGTTGGGCGGCTCATTACTTCAACTAGTCCCCGTGTTCTTCGAATGGATCTCTTAATTGTTGAGAGGGTTGCCCAAAAGCAGTATATAAGGCGTACCCAGTAAAACTTACAAGTAAACCAGATATAGAGATGGCGACTAGGGTTGCTGTTTCCATTATTATATAATTTCAAGACCAAAATGGATCTATGATAAGATCGTTTATTTACAACGGAATGGTATACAAAGTCAACAGATCTCAATGAATACAAAATAGGATTTATGGCTACGCAAACCGTTGAGGGTAGTTCTAGATCTGGACCAAGACGAACTATTGTAGGGGATTTATTGAAACCATTGAATTCAGAATATGGTAAAGTAGCTCCTGGATGGGGAACTACTCCTTTGATGGGTGCCGCAATGGCTCTATTTGCAGTATTCCTATCTATTATTTTAGAAATTTATAATTCTTCTGTTTTACTGGACGGAATTTCAATGAATTAGATTCACAAGAAACGTGAATTCTTAGCTTTTCAATACAAAGTAAAGCATTTAGGTTTCGGATTTTTATCTCATTATATTATTTTTTTATTGGTAGTTCGATCGTGGAATTTCTTTCTTTCTGTATTTCCGGAATATGAGTGTGTGACTTGTTATAATTGATACTATTGATAGTACAGAAAATGGATCTGTCATCTTGATATAGATGGTTTTACCTCGTCGGATATTCATTCGAGTATCTGGAGCACGAAATAGATCACAAAATATTAACTATGATTCATACTTAATATTCAGACCCCGTGACCGGACTCCAAAAAATTTTCCAAAACGTTATAAATCAAAAGATTTTTCTTCTTTTTCAAAAAATTTCCCCCTTTTTTTTTTGATCAAAGGACAAAACTTTCTTTGGATTTTTAGTCATTATATCTATTCATTGAATAAGTGATGATCCAATGGTTCTTACTCAGGGAATCTTTGGACTTAGTTTGAAGTTTTATTGAATCATCGCGGTTCTAGTATGAATCTGAGGTTTCAATCAATTCATAGGGTCTTAACAAGGGAATTCCTATCAATAATAAAGAAAAGAAGAGTAAAGCTGCATTACACACAAAAAAAGAAATAAAAATAACAAATCAAAGAAAAAGAAGTAGGTAAATAGAAGATTCAAGAGGCCTGTAACGATCAACATAAAGACGAATGAGCCAACTTGATATTTTGGCATTACAACCACAAATAAGAGCTTTCGTATTTTTACTGGTTCGTATCTTCAGA
>CM024704.1:72500-75000 GCA_014182735.1 Corymbia maculata | reverse complement strand
AGGTTATTATGTCAGCAATAGTGTCCCTACCCATGATAAACTAAAATTTTGGTTGCCTCCCATTTTTGATATAATCAACATGCTATTTTTTATTTTTTATTTATTTTTCTATTTTATTAAATAAAGGGATATGCGTCAGATACAACCTAATCCACTAATTAATCTATTTCATCCAAATACTATGTATAATATAACTATCTTACGTATGATCTCATCTTATAATACCTCAGGTGCTAATGAAACTATTTTAGTGAAATTTAACTGTCTCAATTCTCGGGCAATCGCACCAAAAACTCGAGTTCCTTTTGGATTTCCTTCTTGATCAATCACAACTGCAGCATTATCATCATATCGTATTATCATACCGTTGTCACGTTTAAGTTCTTTACAAGTACGTACAATTACAGCTCTGATCACCTCTGATCTTTCTAGAGGTGTGTTTGGTAATGCTTCCTTGATCACAGCAACAATAATGTCACCGATATGAGCATATCGGCGATTACTAGCTCCTATGATTCTAATACACATTAATTCTCGGGCCCCGCTGTTATCCGCTACATTCAAATGGCTTTGAGGTTGAATCATATCATTTTTGAATCTGTTCTTTCAATGTTAATGCAAAGGGCGAAGTAAAAAAAAAAAGAAATATTGTTTGTCAAAAAGAAACCTGCAATTGTTTTTTTATCCCCAAGACTTCTTTTCTTTGGTTCTACGTTCCTATCCCGAAATAATAAATTGAGTTCGTATAGGCATTTTGGACGCCGCTATTGAAATAGCCTTTCTGGCTATATTTTCTGCTACTCCGCCCATTTCATAAAGTATTCTACCTGGTTTAACGACAGCTACCCAATATTCGGGAGATCCTTTACCCGAACCCATACGTGTTTCCGTAGGTCTTACCGTAACTGGTTTGTCTGGAAATATACGTACCCATATTTTTCCACCACGGCGCACATTTCTTGTCATTGCTCGTCGCCCTGCTTCTATTTGTCTAGATGTGATCCAAGCGGGTTCAAGTGCCTGAAGAGCATATTTACCGAAACAAATACGATTACCTCGATAAGATATTCCTTTCATTCTTCCTCTATGTTGTTTTCGAAATCTGGTTCTTTTAGGGTTATAGTTGATGGTTCTTTCTCAATTCCATCTCTACTACAGAACCGGACATGAGAGTTTCTTCTCATCCGGCTCATCGCGAATGAAACGATTCGAATTTTCGAATTTTATGAAAATATACTGAATCATGGATTCTTTGAGATTTCATCTAATCTATTATAAATTTCTATATCTTGTTTGGATATATACTTAAACATGTATTTTTTTTCTAGATAATTATTCCTATTTCTAGATAATGAGATAATGTGGTTTTTTTATAACGAATCTTTATTTTGTTTTGCCTTTGATCATATTATCATATTGGATCGAACAAGATTGAGTAATGTAAAAGGAGATTGAGTAATCTAAGAAAAACCTTCGCGGGCGAATATTTACTCTTTCAATATCTATTTTAGTTGTAGGGTTAGCTCATGAATTCTCGGAATAAATGAATTGGTCCCTGGTTCGTTCCGCCATCCCACCTAATGAATTATTAGGATTCATTTTTCAATAGAATCTTACGTATTCATAGGTTCCATCGTTCCCATCGCTTCGCAATTAATGGTTAGGTTTGAATTCTACAATGGAGCCCCTCATGAAATTTGTTCTTGAGTCAAATCTTTTTAGTCTTTATTGGCTCGAGGCTCTTGATTTTTTTCTATGAATCGATTCATATACTTATGGATGAATCAGTATTGATGCTTTATTACACTGCCTTTTATGAGATGACTCATAAACCTTACATATATTGGAATCCTATATCATTGATATTCTTTTTCTTTCTTTCTCTCAACCTTCCCTCCATCTGCATATTTTTTTTATATCATAATCAGATTTATTTTTTTTTTGTTTATGTAAGAAAGATTTCAGTTGCTACAATGATATGACCAATATATCATATCTTGACTGCTTTTTTGTATCCAGATAATGTGAAACGATGAGTTGGTTATTAGTTCTATAGTTATTAGTTCACAGTAGGGGTCTGTCCATTTTTTTGGAATTCTATCCTATCCTATAAAAAAAACCAACGAGTCGCACACTAAGCATAGCAATTATATGAAATCATCAATCAAGTTTTTATTCAAACCTATAGAATTGCTTATTTTTTTGATTTAAGAGAAAAAGCATGAAAAGAAAAAGTTTTTTTTTATTCTATTTTTTTTTATCAGGATATAGTGTAAAGAGTAAAGACAGGGAAAGTATTCTTATTCCCCAAATATCCAAATTTTGATGCCTAATACTCCATAGACCGTTCGGACTCCATAGGAACAATAATCAATTTTAGCTCGAATGGTTTGTAGAGGAACCCTACCTTCTCTGATCCATTCGACACGTGCAATTTCTTTTCCGTCGAGGCGACCTGCAATTTGTACTTGAATTCCTTTTGTCTCTGCCTGTTCGGTTA
>CM024704.1:62500-67500 GCA_014182735.1 Corymbia maculata | reverse complement strand
GTCCCTTCCAGGCGATCGGAAAATAAAGAAATAGTTAATATATTCAAGATAATTACGTATTTACAAAATACCGTCTCAATTCATCCTATTTCATCAGATCCGGGATGTGATATGGTTCCGAAGGATGAACTGGATATGCACAGTTCCCATAAGATTTCATTCTTGAACAAAAATACATTTTTTGATTTATTTCATCTGTTCCATGACCGGAACAGGGGGGGATACACGTTACACCACGATTTTGAATCAGAAGAGAGATTTCAAGAAATGGCAGATCTATTCACTCTATCAATAAGCGAGCCGGATCTGGTGTATCATAAGGGATTTGCCTTTTCTATGGATTCTTACGTATTGGATCAAAAACAATTCTTGAATGAGGTATTCAACTCCAGGGATGAATCGAAAAAGAAATCTTTATTGGTTCTACCTCCTCTTTTTTATGAAGAGAATGAATCTTTTTATCGAAGGATCAGAAAAAAATGGGTCCGGATCTCCTGCGGGAATGATTTGGAAGATCCAAAACCAAAAATAGTGGTATTTGCTAGCAACAACATAATGGAGGCAGTCAATCAATATAGATGGATCCGAAATCTGATTCAAATCCAATATAGCACCTATGGGTACATAAGAAATGTATGGAATCGATTCTTTTTAATGAATAGATCCGATCGCAACTTCGAATATGGAATTCAAAGGGATCAAATAGGAAATGATACTTTGAATCATAGAACGATAATGAAATATACGATCAACCAACATTTATCGAATTTGAAAAAGAGTCAGAAGAAATGGTTCAATCCTCTTATTTTTATTTCTCGAACCGAGAGATCAAAATCCGGGATCTAATGCATATAGATACAAATGGTCAATGGGGCAAGAATTTCCAGGAACATTTGGAACATTTCGTTTCTAAGCAGAAGAGCCGTTTTCAAGTAGTCTTCGATCGATTACGTATTAATCAATATTCGATTGATTGGTCTGAGGTTATCGACAAAAAAGATTTGTCTAAGTCACTTCGTTTCGTTTTGTCCAAGTTACTTCTCTTTTTGTCCAAGTTTCTTCTTTTTTTGTCTAACTCACTTCCTTTTTTCTTTGTGAGTTTCGGGAATACCCCCATTCATAGGTCCGAGATCCACGTCTATGAATTGAAAGGTCCGAATGATCAACTCTGCAATCAGTTGTTAGAATCAATAGGTCTTCAAATCGTTCATTTGAAAAAATGGAAACCATTATTATTGGATGATCATGATCCTTCCCAAAAATCGAAATTATTGATCAATGGAGGAACAATATCACCATTTTTGTTCAATAAGATACCAAAGTGGATGATTGACTCATTCCATACTAGAAATAATCGCAGGAAATCTTTTGATAACACGGATTCCTATTTCTCAATGATATCCCACGATCAAGACAATTGGCTGAATCCCGTGAAACCATTTCATAGAAGTTCATTGATATCTTCTTTTTATAAAGCAAATCGACTTCGATTCTTGAATAATCCACATCACTTCTGCTTCTATTGTAACAAAAGATTCCCCTTTTATGTGGAAAGGGCCCGTATCAATAATTATGATTTTACATATGGACAATTCCTCAATATCTTGTTCATTCGCAACAAAATATTTTCTTTGTGCGGCGGTAAAAAAAAATACGCTTTTTTGGAGAGAGATACTATTTCACCAATCGAGTCACAGGTATCTAACATATTCATACCTAACGATTTTCCACAAAGTGGTGACGAAAGGTCTAACTTGTACAAATCTTTCCATTTTGCAATTCGATCCGATCCATTAGTTCGTAGAGCTATTTACTCGATCGCAGACATTTCTGGAACACCTCTAACAGAGGGACAAATAGTCAATTTGGAAAGAACTTATTGTCAACCTCTTTCCGATATGAATCTATCTGATTCAGAAGGGAAGAACTTGTATCAGTATCTCAATTTCAATTCAAACATGGGTTTGATTCACACTCCATGTTCTGAGAAATATTTACCATCCGAAAAGAGGAAAAAACGGAGTCTTTGTCTAAAGAAATGCGTTGAGAAAGGACAGATGTATAGAACCTTTCAACGAGATAGTGCTTTTTCAACTCTCTCAAAATGGAATCTATTCCAAACATATATGCCATGGTTCCTTACCTCGACAGGGTACAAATATCTAAATTGGATATTTTTAGATACTTTTTCAGACCTATTGCCGATACTAAGTAGCAGTCAAAAATTTGTATCCATTTTTCATGATATTATGCATGGATCAGATATATCATGGCAAATTCTTCAGAAAAAATTCTGTCTTCCACAATGGAATCTGATAAGTGAGATTTCGAGTAAGTGTTTACATAATCTTCTTCTGTCCGAAGAAATGATTCATCGAAATAATGAGTCACCATTGATATCGACCCATCTGAGATCTCCAAATGTTCGGGAGTTCCTCTATTCAATCCTTTTCCTTCTTCTTGTTGCTACATATATCGTTCGTACACATCTTCTCTTTGTTTCCCGAGCCTATAGTGAGTTACAGACAGAGTTCGAAAGGGTCAAATCTTGGATGATTCCATCATACATGATGGAGTTGCGAAAACTTCTGGATAGGTACCCTACATCTGAACTGAATTCTTTCTGGTTAAAGAATCTCTTTCTAGTTGCTCTGGAAAAATTAGGAGATTCTCTAGAAGAAATACGGGGTTCTGCTTCTGGCGGCAACATGCTATGGGGTGGTGGTCCCGCTTATGGGTTCAAATCAATACGTTCTAAGAAGAAATATTTGAATATCAATCTCATCGATCTCATAAGTATCATACCAAATCCCATCCATCGAATCACTTTTTCGAAAAAGACGAGACATCTAAGTCATACAAGTAAAGAGATCTATTCATTGATAAGAAAAAGAAAAAATGTGAACGGTGATTGGATTGATGATAAAATAGAATCCTGGGTCGCGAACAGTGATTCGATTGATGATAAAGAAAGAGAATTCTTGGTTCAGTTTTCCACCTTAACGACAGAAAAAAGGATTGATCAAATTCTATTGAGTTTGACTCATAGTGATCATTTATCAAAGAATGACTCTGGTTATCAAATGATTGAACAACCGGGAGCAATTTACTTACGATACTTAGTTGACATTCATAAAAAGTATCTAATGAATTATGAGTTCAATACATTCTGTTTAGCAGAAAGACGGATATTCCTTGCTCATTATCAGACAATCACTTATTCACAAACCTCGTGTGGGACTAATAGTTTTCATTTCACATCTCATGGAAAACCCTTTTCGCTCCGCTTAGCCCTATCCCCTTCTAGGGGTATTTTAGTGATAGGTTCTATAGGAACTGGACGATCCTATTTGGTCAAATACCTAGCGACAAACTCCTATGTTCCTTTCATTACAGTATTTCTGAACAAGTTCCTGGATAACAAGCCTAAAGGTTTTCTTATTGATGATATCGATATTGAGGATAGTGACGATATTGAGGATAGTGACGATATTGAGGATAGTGACGATATTGATCGTGACCTTGATACGGAGCTGGAGCTTCTAACTAGGATGAATGCGCTAACTATGGATATGATGCCGGAAATAGACCGATTTTATATTACCCTTCAATTCGAATTAGCAAAAGCAATGTCTCCTTGCATAATATGGATTCCAAACATTCATGATCTGGATGTGAATGAGTCGAATTACTTATCCCTCGGTCTATGGTAGACCTCTCTCTCCAGGGATTGTGAAGATGTTCCCTCAAAATATTCTTGTTATTGCTTCAACTCATATTCCCCAAAAAGTGGATCCCGCTCTAATAGCTCCGAATAAATTAAATACATGCATTAAGATACGAAGGCTTCTTATTCCACAACAACGAAAGCACTTTTTCACCCTTTCATATACTAGGGGATTTCACTTGGAAAAGAAAATGTTCCATACTAATGGATTCGGGTCCATAACCATGGGTTCCAATGTACGAGATCTTGTAGCACTTACCAATGAGGCCCTATCGATTAGTATTACACAGAAGAAATCAATTCTAGACACTAATACAATTAGATCTGCTCTTCATAGACAAACTTGGGATTTGCGATCCCAGGTAAGATCGGTTCAGGATCATGGGATCCTTTTCTATCAGATAGGAAGGGCTGTTGCACAAAATGTACTTCTAAGTAATTGCCCCATAGATCCTATATCTATCTATATGAAGAAGAAATCATGTAACGAAGGGGATTCTTATTTGTACAAATGGTACTTCGAACTTGGAACGAGCATGAAGAAATTAACGATACTTCTTTATCTTTTGAGTTGTTCTGCCGGATCGATCGCTCAAGACCTTTGGTCTCTACCCGGACCCGATGAAAAAAATGAGATCACTTCTTATGGACTCGTTGAGAATGATTCTGATCTAGTTCATGGCCTATTAGAAGTAGAAGGCGCTCTGGTGGAATCCTCGCGGACAGAAAAAGATTACAGTCAGTTTGATAATGATCGAGTGACATTGCTTCTTCGGCCCAAACCAAGGAATCCCTTAGATATGATGCAAAATGGATCTTGTTCTATCGTTGATCCGAGATTTCTCTATGAAAAATACGAATCGGAGTTTGAAGAAGGGGAAGGAGAAGGAGTCCTCGACCCGCAACAGATAGAGGAGGACTTATTCAATCACATAGTTTGGGCTCCTAGAATATGGCGCCCTTGGGGCTTTCTATTTGATTGTATCGAAAGGCCCAATTCATTGGGATTTCCCTATTGGGCCAGGTCATTTCGGGGCAAGCGGATCATTTATGATGAAAAGGAGGAGCTTCAAGAGAATGATTCGGAGTTCTTGCAGAGTGGAACCATGCAGTACCAGACACGAGATAGATCTTCCAAAGAACAAGGCTTTTTTCGAATAAGCCAATTCATTTGGGACCCTGCAGATCCACTCTTTTTCCTATTCAAAGATCAGCCCTTTGTCTCTGTGTTTTCACATCGAGAATTCTTTGCAGATGAAGAGATGTCAAAGGG
>CM024704.1:25000-45000 GCA_014182735.1 Corymbia maculata | reverse complement strand
ATATGGATAGGAATAAAAATAAAGAAAATTCGAAGTTAGAAATATTTAAAGAAGATCCATTTTTATTATGGTTTGAAAAACCTCTTGTCACTCTTCTTTTCGACTATAAACGATGGAATCGTCCATTACGATATATAAAAAACAATAAATTTGAAAATGCCGTAAGAAATGAAGTGTCACAATATTTTTTTTATACATGTCGAAACAATGGAAAAGAAAGAATATCTTTTACATATCCCCCCAGTTTGTCAACTTTTTTGGAAATGATACAAAGAAAAATTTATTTTTTGACAAGAGAAAAACTACCCTCTGATGAATTGTATGATCATTGGATTTATACCAATGAACAAAAAAAGAAAAACTTGAGCAAAAAATTAAAAAATCGAATGAAAGCTCTAAATAAAGGATCCATTACTCTAGATGTATTCGAAAAAAGAACTAGATTGGGTAGTGATGAAAATAAAAAAGAATACTTACCTAAAATATATGATCCTTTTTTGAATGGGCCCCGTCGTAGAAGGGGCAAATTTTTTTTTTCATCCCCAATCCTAAATAAAATTTCCATAAAAAATTACATTGAGACAGGTTGGATAAATAAGATTCAGGGTATACTTTTTACTACTGATCAGGAAAAATTTGAAGAACAAATAGATGCATTTGATAGAAATTCATTATCAACAGAAAAAAAACTTTCTTTATTTCGATTTCCAGAAACCGAACAAAGAAGAATTCATTCCGAAGATCAAATAAAAATTTTGAAAATTTTCTTCAACGCAGTTATAACTGAGCCCAAGACTAAAAGAATAAAAAAAAAATCTATTGGAATAAAAGAACTAAGTAAAAAAGTTCCTCCATGGTCATACAAATTAATCAACGATTTGGAACAACAGGAGGGAGAAAACGAAGAAAACGTGGCAGAGGATCATCAGATTCGTTCCAGAAAAGCCAAACGTGTAGTAATTTTTACTGATAACCAGCAAAATACTGATGCTAATAGCAAAAATACTAATAATCCTGATCAAGCCGACGAAGTGGCTTTGATACGTTATTCACAACAATCGGATTTTCGTCGAGACATAATCAAAGGCTCTATGCGTGCTCAAAGACGTAAAACAGTTATTTGTAAATTGTTTCAAGCAAATGTGCATTCTCTTCTTTTTTTGGACAGAATAGACAAACCCCTTTTTTCTTTTGATATCTCCGGGATGATAAAATTCATTTTGAAAAACTGGATGTATAAAAAAACAACAGAATTAAGAATTTCAGATTATACCGAGGAAAAGAAAAAAGAAAATGAGAAAAAAAAAGAGGAAGAAAAAAAAGAAGAATACAAAAGAGAAGAGAAAGCACGAATAGAAATAGCGGAAGCCTGGGATAGCATTTTATTTGCTCAAGTAATAAGAGGATCCCTATTAGTAACCCAATCTTTTCTTAGAAAATATATTCTATTCCCTTCATTGATAATAGCTAAAAATATAGCCCGTATGTTATTATTTCAATTTCCCGAGTGGTCCGAAGACTTAAAAGATTGGAATAGAGAAATGCATGTTAAATGCACCTATAATGGTATTCAATTATCAGAAACCGAATTTCCAAAAAATTGGTTGACAGACGGTATTCAGATAAAGATCCTATTTCCTTTTTGCCTTAAACCTTGCCACAGATCTAAGGTGCCACCCCCCCAGAAAGATCTGCTGAGAAATAAAGAGCAAAAAAACGATTTTTGTTTTTTAACAGTTTGGGGAATGGAAACTGAACTTCCTTTTGGTTCTCCCCGAAAACAACGTTCATTTTTTGAACCCATTTTTAAAGGACTCAGAAAAAAAATTATCAAATTGAAAAAGAATTCTTTTTTAGTTATACAGGTTTTAAAAGAAAAAATCCATTTTTTTTTTAACTTTTCAAAAGAAAGAAAAAAATGGGTCATGAAAACCATTCTATTTTTAAAAGGAATAATAAAAGAACTTTCCAAAAGAAACCCAATTCAATTATTTGGATTAAGAGAAATATATGAATTGAGTGAAACTAAAAAAGAAAAAAATGGGGTAATCAGTAATGGGATGATTAATGAATCGTCCATTCAAATTCGATTTATGGATTTGACAGATTCTTCATTGACAGAAAAAAAAATGAAAGATCTGGCTCATAGAACCAGCACAATCAGGAATCAAATAGAAAAAATTACAAAAGATAAGAAAAAAGGATTTTTAACTCCGGAAATCAATAGAAATAGTAGTTCTAATAAAATAAGTTATCCTACTAAACTATTAGCATCAATAAAAAATATTTGGCAGAAATTAAATAAATTCAAAAGAAGAAATGTTCGATTAATCCGTAAATCATATTCTTTTTTCAAATTTTTAATTGAAAGGATATATATAGATATACTTCTCTGTATCATTAATAGTCCGAGGATCACTATACAACTTTTTTTTGATAATTCAAAAAAAATGATCGATAAATACATTTACAATAATGAAACAAATAAAGAAAAAATTGCTAAAACAAATAAAAATACAATTCCTTTTAATACAATTCGTTTTCTTTTTATTTGGACTATAAAAAAATCAATTTCGGATATTAGTAATAAAAATTCAAAGATTTTATTATCCTCCTTCTCACAAGGATATGTATTTTACCAATTATATCAAACGCAAATTTTTAATTTGTATAAGTTAAGATATGTCCTTCACTATCACGGAACATCTTTTTTTCTTAAGAATCAAATAAAGGATTATTTTGAAACAATTTTTTATTCTGAATTAAAGCTTTTTTAAAATATTTTGATTTGAAGCTGGAAATACGTTTAAACCAGAGGAAAACTGGACAAGGGTTATTATCAATGTAGTTTGTCTTCAGACAGATAGTATCTGTCAATGCTTTTGCAGCTATGAAATAGGTTGATCCATTTTTATGAATACAAAACTAAGATTTAACAAAGGAAATTAGAACAGAAAAGAATAAATAATATTTGTTCAGAAACAAAAATTAAAGATAGTTTTTAGGACCTAATTAACATCAAGACCTAAATGCACTTGCTAAAAATACCATGGATGCCATTTTCTCTTTATAAATCAATTGAAATTATGAAAATAAGAAGGACCCCCTGCCTTACACCTCCATAGTACATTTAAATAATAACAAGAGATTTTCTTATAAATTACAGCTAAAAGTATAAAAAAGAGCAAAATTGAAATTATTATACTTGGTAGCCACCTTCCCTGGCATTTGAAGACAATTGATATTTAAAATCGTTGGAGAACACATTTTCAAGAAAATGTTTGAACAAATTTTTAAAGATTTTATGCTTTCAAAGTAAAATCAACTATTGAATGGTTGATAACTCGATACAATGGTAGTAAAAACTACCAAGTTTACGGGCAACTATTATCAAATGTTGATGCATTGATCAAAAGGAGTCTTTTTTCTTATTTCCCAAACTGGAAGAACCACGGCATCAACAAAAAAGACGCTTTTGAACGGATGATTGATGAAAAACCACTCAATTCAAATACATCAAATCTAAACACGAATTATTTCCAAATTTTATGTACTTTAATACCTGCCACTTGACTTGAAGCGATTCTTTATTATTCTGCTGCTTTCAATTGTGACTTTGAAAATTTTAATAGAAAATGTGAAAATAAGCATCATGAGAAGAACAAGGGATCTTTCTAGTACCGCAGAGTGAAAAAATCAGTTGAACAGAGAGAATCAGTCAAAGAAGAAAAGAATTGCATTCAGACAAATGTGATGAATGCAAAATCGAAAACATTCTTTGATTAACTATATGACAAGAAAAGATATTGGAGAAGATTATGCAAGCCCCGATATGAAAAAACGTAGAAAGAAAAAACAATATAAGAGCAACACGGAAGCCGAGCTTGATTTTTTCCTAAAAAGGTATTTACGTTTTCAATTGAGATGGGATGATTCTTTAAATCAAAAAATGATCAATAATATCAAAGTATATTGTCTCCTACTTAGACTGATAAATCCAAGAGAAATTGCTATATCCTCTATTCAAAGGGGAGAAATGAGTTTAGATATTTTGATGATTCAAAAGGATTTACCTCTTACAGAATTAATGAAAAAGGGTATATTAATTATCGAACCAGTTCGTTTGTCTATAAAAAATGATGGACAATTGATTATGTATCAAAGTATAAATATTTCATTGTTTCATAAGAGTAAGCCCCAAATTAATCAAATATACCGAGAAAAAAGCTATGTTGCTAAGATTAATTTGAATAAATCCATTGCAAGACATCAAAGAATGGCTGAAAATAGATACAAAAATAATTATGATTTGTTGTTTGTTCCCGAAAAAGTTTTATCCACTAAAGGACGTAGAGAATTAAGAATTCTAATTTGTTTCAATTCGAGGAAGAGAAATGGTATTCATAAAAATCCAGTATTTTGCAACAACATAAAAAACTGGGGTGAATTTTTGGATAAAAGAAAACATTTTGATAAAAAGAAACTAATTAAATTAAAGTTCTTTCTTTGCCCTAATTATCGCTTAGAAGATTTATCTTGTATGAATCGATATTGGTTTGATACCAATAATGGGAGCCGCTTCACTATGATAAGGATACATATGTATCCACGATTGCTAATTTGTTAATTATGCGTTTTTCATATATATTCTGTACCATATATGTATGGTATATGAAAAAAGGAGTTGCAGCTATGTATTGTCTTACCTTCCAGTCTGATACATAAATACTAATTCAATGCATTTATCAATATCCAATAGATCTATAAATGATTAACGAAATCTTCTTTTTTTTTTCTTTTTTTATTTATTATTAGATTTCGATCCAAAATTTTTTCTCTTTTCTAAATGTAGAAATATATCACCCTTTCCTATTCCTATACTAATTTTCATATTCCTATTCCTCTATTCCTACACGAATAAAATTGAAAAGAAAATTGGATTGATTCATTTTTTTTGATAAAATTAGGAGTTCATAAAGAAATTAAGATTATTGTGTATACCAAATTAAAATGACTAGCATTATTCTTACTGATCAGTAAAATACATTAAAAAAAAGAGGATAGAAAATCCGTTTTATGGTAAAAAATTCATTCATTTCAGTTATTTCACAAGAAGAAAAAGAAGAAAACAAGGGGTCCGTTGAATTTCAAGTATTTCGTTTCACCAATAAGATACGAAGACTGACTTCCCATTTGGAATTGCACCGAAAAGATTATTTATCTCAGAGAGGTTTACGTAAAATCCTGGGAAAACGCCAACGACTGCTGTCTTATTTGTCAAAGAAAAATAGAATACGTTATAAAGAATTAATTAGTCACCTGGATATTCGGGAGTCAAAAACTCGTTAAGTGAAAAAGGAATTTGAATTATTTGATTTTTTTATTAGATCTTGAATTTTAATAAACTTCTTTTCATTTTCAGCAATTCATGAAAGAATGAATCGAGGAATAACCTATGAATGGAACAACTACAAGAAAAGACCTCATGATAGTCAATATGGGACCTCACCACCCATCAATGCATGGTGTTCTTCGGCTCATCCTTACTCTAGATGGTGAAGATGTTATTGATTGTGAACCAATATTGGGTTATTTACACAGAGGAATGGAAAAAATTGCGGAAAATCGAACAGTTATACAATATCTACCTTATGTAACACGTTGGGATTATTTAGCTACTATGTTCACAGAAGCAATAACCGTAAATGGACCAGAACAGTTGGGAAATATTCAGGTACCTAAAAGAGCCAGTTATATCAGAGTAATTATGTTAGAGTTGAGTCGTATAGCTTCTCATCTGTTATGGCTTGGCCCCTTTATGGCAGATATTGGTGCACAGACTCCTTTTTTCTATATTTTCAGAGAAAGAGAATTAGTATATGATCTATTCGAAGCTGCCACCGGTATGAGAATGATGCATAATTATTTTCGTATCGGAGGAGTAGCGGCCGATCTACCTTATGGATGGATAGATAAATGTTTGGATTTCTGTGATTATTTTTTAACAGCGGTTTCGGAATATCAAAAACTTATTACGCGAAATCCTATTTTTTTAGAACGAGTTGAGGGAGTAGGCATTATTGGTCCAGAAGAAGCAATAAATTGGGGTTTATCGGGACCAATGCTACGAGCTTCCGGAATCCAATGGGATCTTCGTAAAGTTGATCATTATGAATGTTACGACGAATTGGATTGGGAAATCCATTGGCAAAAAGAAGGAGATTCATTAGCTCGCTATTTAGTCCGAATCGGGGAAATGACGGAATCTATAAAAATTATTCAACAAGCTCTGGAAGGAATTCCAGGGGGGCCCTATGAGAATTTAGAAACCCGGTGCTTTGCTAGAGAAAGGGATCCGGAATGGAATGATTTTGAATATCGATTCATTAGTAAAAAACCTTCTCCTACTTTTGAATTGCCGAAGCAAGAACTTTATGTAAGAGTTGAAGCCCCAAAGGGAGAATTGGGAATTTTTTTAATAGGAGATCAGAGTGGTTTTCCTTGGAGGTGGAAAATTCGTCCACCTGGTTTTATCAATTTGCAAATTCTTCCTCAGTTAGTTAAAAGAATGAAATTGGCCGATATTATGACAATACTAGGTAGCATAGATATCATTATGGGAGAAGTTGATCGTTAAAATGATAATTGATACAACAGAAGTACAAGATATAAATTCTTTTTCTAGATTGGAATCTTTAAAAGAAGTCTATGGAATCATAGGGATGTTTTTACCTATTTTGACTCTTGTATTGGGAATCACAATAGGTGTACTCGTAATTGTGTGGTTAGAAAGAGAAATATCCGCAGGAATACAACAACGTATTGGTCCCGAATACGCCGGTCCTTTGGGAATTCTTCAAGCTTTAGCAGATGGGACAAAACTTATTTTCAAAGAGAATCTTTTTCCATCTCGAGGAGATACTCGTTTATTCAGTATAGGACCATCCATAGCAGTTATATCGATTTTACTAAGTTATTCAGTAATTCCTTTTAGTTATCACCTTGTTTTATCTGATCTCAATATCGGTGTTTTTTTATGGATTGCCATTTCCAGTATTGCTCCCATTGGACTTCTTATGTCAGGATATGGATCAAATAATAAATATTCTTTTTTAGGTGGTCTACGAGCCGCTGCTCAATCGATTAGTTATGAAATACCATTAACTCTTTGTGTGTTATCAATATCTCTACGTGCGATTCGTTAAACAGAAACTTTTCTTTTCTTTATTCCTTTTTTTTTTTTCGAAAAGAAATTGAATAGATATCCCCTTTTTTTATTCATCATTCAGTTTGATGACCTAAATCAGATAGTTGTATGAGTGAAAGAAAACAGCTTATAAATTAGCAGTAAAAAAATGGAGTCTCATTTCCTACGTACAAGAAAAAAAAAAAAGTAAATATAAGCAAGACTTTTACCCCAAGATTGGTTGATTAGTCAACCTGGCTTAAAGCGGGCTCAACTCAAAAGATCAACCGTATAGAGTTTTCACTATGGTTTCTATGTATTACCATAACGGGTGATTGAGCAAAAATCAGTGGATGGTTAGGAACACCAAAATACATAAAGGATTAGTAATGGAGATTTTTTATGTAAATTATCCAAAAGGAATTTTTACATAAGATAAAAAGAATAATAATTGGGGCTTTAAGTTAGTAGAAATGATCAAGTAGTACTACCCACGATTCCGATTCAGAGTATGCTCCTATCCACAGATTCAAAAATGACTATCAGGAACGAAATAATCCTTTTTTTGAAACCCCCCTTTTTTAGAAAGAAGAATAGGAACGAAAAAAAAAAGATCTTTTTCTTCTTTCCTATATTCATAGGGATAACGTGGTATTATTCAGGAACTAATGTATAATTTTTTTTTTTCGTAATCAAAAAGAATGGGTTGAAATATCTATTGATATTTCTACAAAGAGTATTTTATTGAAGGATTAAGTTATTACTCAACAAAGAAAAATTCAAATTATTAAAGGATGAGATCAATTCAGAAGTGCTTTTTTAGTTATTATTATAGCAGACAGAATTCCATTGGTCTAATTCAGGACCTTCCGGTAGGTTTTGACTCTATCTCTATAGAATATATATTTAATTTCGAATCGATATAGAGTATTATACTACAAACATATCAATATAAATAATATCAATTCGGTCCTTAGATTTATTGATGGCCCTCGAGGAGCCGTATGAGGTGAAAATCTCACGTACGGTTCTGAAATAGCGATGGGAACAGTGATGTTATCATCGACTATGATTATCTAACAGTTCAAGTACAGTTGATATAGTTGAGGCCCAGTCCAAATATGGTTTTTGGGGATGGAATTTGTGGCGTCAACCTATAGGGTTTTTCGTTTTTCTAATTTCTTCCCTAGCAGAATGTGAGAGATTACCTTTCGATTTACCAGAAGCAGAAGAAGAATTAGTAGCAGGTTATCAAACCGAATATTCGGGTATCAAATTTGGGTTATTTTACGTTGCTTCCTATCTAAATCTATTAGTTTCTTCGTTATTTGTAACAGTTCTTTACTTAGGGGGTTGGAATATCTCTATTCCTTACATATTCGTTCCCGAGCTATTTGAAATAAATAAAGTAGGTAGAGTCTTTGGAACGACAATTGGTATTTTTATTACATTAGCTAAAACTTATTTGTTCTTGTTTATTTCTATCACAACAAGATGGACTTTACCTAGACTAAGAATAGACCAATTATTAAATCTTGGATGGAAATTTCTTTTACCCATTTCTCTCGGTAATCTATTATTAACAACTTCTTTCCAACTCCTTTCATTGTAAAGGAAAGAAAAAGGACTAGGATATTCTCGATTTACGACTTCTCTCAAATATCAAACAAGAGAAAGAAACAAACATAAAATTATTCATAGATCTTTACGATATGTTCCCTATGGTAACTGGGTTCATGAATTACGGCCAACAAACAGTACGAGCTGCAAGGTACATTGGTCAAGGGTTCATGATTACCTTATCCCACGCCAATCGTTTACCTGTAACTATTCAATATCCTTATGAAAAATTAATTACATCCGAGCGTTTCCGCGGCCGAATCCATTTTGAATTTGATAAATGTATTGCTTGTGAAGTATGTGTTCGTGTATGTCCTATAGATCTACCTGTTGTTGATTGGAAATTGGAAACTGGTATACGAAAGAAACGCTTGCTTAATTACAGTATTGATTTCGGAATTTGTATTTTTTGTGGTAACTGTGTTGAGTATTGTCCAACAAATTGTTTATCAATGACTGAGGAATATGAACTTTCTACTTATGATCGTCACGAATTGAATTATAATCAAATCGCTTTGGGTCGTTTACCAATGTCAGTAATTAACGATTATACAATTCGAACAATTTCGAATTCGCCTCAAATAATAATAAAATAAAAAAAATGTTAAAACCCTTTGATTTTTGATTAAAAATTTTTGATTAAAGAGTAATCTCCACCAATTAGTAGGGTTCAATTTGATCTAATCTACAGGAATGAGTTCTTTATTTTTTTTTGTTGGTCAATAACTAGAAATTCCAATTAACTGTTGATTAGTTGGTAAAAAGTGCGATTAAAGTTAGATTGAAAATTGAAATTATAAAGTTAGATTGAAAATGGAAATTAATAATATAATTTGAGTTTTGAGCTAAATTACCCTTTTCTTTGGTGTAAATCTTTTGGGTAAAGAGAAAACCATATTATATTGGTCTACTAATTGGACCTAGACCCATTTCAAATCCATTCAATTTGAATTAAATGCAATTAGGAGCATATCCTAAAAAAATTCCTTGTCGAGTCAATAAAATCATGAAAAACATTTCAATTTATTTCTCTTTTACATATAATAATGGATTTGCCTGGACCAATACATGATTTTCTTTTAGTTTTTCTGGGATCAGGTCTTATATTAGGAAGTCTAGGAGTGGTATTACTTACCAATCCAATTTATTCTGCCTTTTCCTTGGGATTGGTTCTTGTTTGTATATCCTTATTTTATATTCTATCAAACTCCCATTTTGTAGCGGCTGCGCAGCTCCTTATTTATGTAGGAGCTATAAACGTTTTAATTCTATTTGCTGTGATGTTCATGAATGGTTCAGAATATTACAAAGATTTGAATCTTTGGACTGTTGGAGATGGGATTACTTCGTTGGTTTGTACAAGTATTTTGGTTTCACTAATGACTACTATTTTAGATACGTCTTGGTACGGGATTATCTGGACGACAAAGTCAAACCAGATTATCGAGCAAGATTTGATAGGTAATAGTCAACAAATCGGAATTCATTTATCAACAGATTTTTTTCTTCCATTTGAACTCATTTCCATAATTCTTTTAGTTGCTTTGATAGGTGCAATTGCTGTTGCTCGTCAATGATAAATCTTTATAACTATTAATAGCAATCAAAATTCAACTTTGTTTTCTGTTATCAAATCCATTTATCTTCAAAAATATTTGAAAACTGTTCATGTATAAAATAGAAATTCTTTATTTTGATCCATTACCAAATATCAATCTATTCCTTTGTTTTGTACTTGTTATATTATATTCAATTGAATACGTTGAATTCTTGTTCATATTGAAATGAATCAAAATTAATAAGGAGCTGGTCAATGATACTCGAACATGTACTTGTTTTGAGTGCCTATTTATTTTCTATTGGTATCTATGGATTGATCACGAGTCGAAATATGGTTAGGGCCCTTATGTGTCTTGAACTTATCCTCAATGCGGTTAATATAAATTTCGTAACATTTTCAGATTTTTTTGATAGTCGACAATTAAAAGGAGATATTTTCTCCATTTTTGTTATAGCTATTGCAGCCGCCGAAGCAGCTATTGGGTTAGCTATTGTTTCATCGATTTATCGTAACAGAAAATCAACTCGTATCAATCAATCGAATTTGTTGAATAAATGAATAAATAAGTAGTATTAATTAATTATATTATATATTATATATATTATTAATTATAGAAATTAGAATATTCATCAATTCAAATTAGTATGTATAATACGTAGAGAAAAACGTAAAAAATCAAAGTATCTTGGGCCAATCTCATGACTCGATCCGGAATTATATTTATTAGAAAAATTATGGTAAAATCCATTGATTCATCTAGTGTCTAAATATATGATCCATTTACAAGTTTACTAGATCGAAAATTGATGACATTCAAAAACTTATAGATCCGATGTCACATTCAGTAAAGATTTATGATACATGTATAGGATGTACTCAATGTGTACGAGCCTGCCCAACAGATGTATTAGAAATGATACCGTGGGATGGATGTAAAGCTAAGCAAATTGCTTCTGCTCCAAGAACAGAGGACTGTGTCGGTTGTAAGAGATGTGAATCCGCCTGTCCAACAGATTTTTTGAGCGTTCGAGTTTATTTATGGCATGAAACAACTCGAAGCATGGGTCTAGCGTATTAATACGTTCCAGAAAAAACCACGTAAATACATTTTGAATACAATTGATTTTTTTTACCGACAAAAACCCGTGCTCGAAAATAGATAATATATTATTCTTTTTTCTTTATCGAGTACGGGTTTTTTTTGTCCAAGTGTATCTTGTCTTTACCACGAATTATTTTCCTTGGTTAACAATAATTGTACTTTTGCCGATATTCGCAGGTTCTTTAATTTTCTTTCTACCTCATAGAGGAAATAAGGTAATACGGTGGTATACTATATGCATATCTACTTTAGAGCTCCTTTTAACTACCTATACATTCTGTTATCATTTCCAATTGAACGATCCATTAACCCAATTAACAGAGGATTATAAATGGATTAATTTTTTTTATTTTTACTGGAGATTGGGAATAGATGGACTTTCTATAGGACCTATTTTACTGACGGGATTTATCACCACTTTAGCTACTTTAGCGGCTCGGCCAGTTACTCGAGATTCCCGATTATTCCATTTCCTGATGTTAGCAATGTACAGCGGTCAAATAGGATCATTTTCTTCTCGAGACCTTTTACTTTTTTTCATCATGTGGGAGTTAGAATTAATTCCCGTTTATCTACTTCTATCGATGTGGGGGGGAAAGAAACGTCTGTATTCCGCTACAAAATTTATTTTGTACACTGCGGGAGGTTCCATTTTTCTATTAATAGGGGTTCTGGGTATTGGTTTATATGGTTCCAACGAACCAACATTAAATTTGGAAACATTAGCTAATCAATCGTATCCGGTGGCGCTGGAAATAATATTCTATATTGGATTTCTTATTGCTTTTGCTGTTAAATTACCGATTATACCCTTACATACATGGTTACCAGACACCCATGGAGAGGCACATTATAGTACTTGTATGCTTTTAGCCGGAATTTTATTAAAAATGGGAGCATATGGGTTGGTTCGGATCAATATGGAATTATTACCTCATGCTCATTCTATATTTTCTCCCTGGTTGATTATAGTAGGCGCAATCCAAATAATCTATGCAGCTTTAACATCTCCTGGTCAACGTAATTTAAAAAAAAGAATAGCCTATTCCTCTGTATCTCATATGGGTTTCATAATTATTGGAATTGGCTCGATAACTGATACGGGACTCAATGGAGCCATTTTACAAATAATCTCTCATGGATTTATCGGCGCTGCTCTTTTTTTCTTGGCAGGAACGAGTTATGATAGAATACGTCTTGTTTATCTCGACGAAATGGGTGGAATGGCTATCCACCTTCCAAAAATATTCACGATGTTTAGTATCTTATCAATGGCTTCCCTTGCATTACCGGGTATGAGTGGTTTTCTTGCAGAATTGATATTCTTTTTTGGAATAATTACCAGCCAACAATATCTTTTAATGCCAAAAATACTAATTACTTTTGTAATGGCAATTGGAATGATATTAACTCCTATTTATTTATTATCTATGTTACGCCAAATGTTCTATGGATACAAGTTATTTAATGTTCCAAACTCTTATTTTTTTGATTTTGGGCCGCGAGAGTTATTTGTTTCCATCTCTATTCTTCTACCAATAATAGCTATTGGTATTTATCCAGATTTCGTTCTTTCACTATCTGTTGACAAAGTCGAAGCTATTATATCTAATTATTTTTATCAATAGTTTTCATCAATAAAAGAAAAAAAAAAAAAAGTAATCCTATTATTATTTTTAATATTGTTCGTTGTACAATGAAAAAAAAAAGTCTTTTTTCTCTTAAGTAAAAAAAAATTGGAATTGTAAACAGATATTTTTGGTCTTTATGAGAACCTTTTGAATCAAGTATTGTAGCGATTCAAATGGTTCTCGACAGCCTACATGAAGTAGGAAGTTTTCTTATCTTCTATTCTTACTTATTTTTATATTCTATTTCTATTCTATATAGGCTTGGCTTGTTCTATGTTTGTATTTGTCGGGATTTTTTTGAATTTAAATTTAATTAGATCTTAATGGAAATTAAATGAACCATAACTATGTAATCCTATTCCTAATAAATTGACCCCCAAATAGCATATCCAAATTATAAGAAAGCCTATAGAAGCCACAATTGCGCAATTTAAACTTTCCCAATTTTGATTTGTTCGAGTATGTAAATAAATCGCAAATAGGGTCCAAGTAATAAATGCCCAAGTTTCCTTTGGGTCCCAATTCCAATATGACCCCCATGCCTCATTAGCCCATACTGCTCCCGAAAGAATACCTATGGTTAAAAAGATAAACCCTAGACTAATAATACGATAACTCCACTGATCTAATTGTTGAATCAGTTGAGCCCTGTAATAATTTCGAGAAGAACAAAAAGAAGTGTTTAGTAAAACATTACTTCTTTCATTCATGTATTGGATCTCGACAAAGGAAAATGACTCATTTAAAAAATTGTTTTTTTTACTAAAAATCCTTATGGCTTTTCGCAATGTAATGACTAAGAGAGCTACTGATAATAATGATCCACATAAAAGAGCTGCGTAGCCCAATATCATCATACTTACATGCATCATTAACCATTGGGATTGGAGAGCAGGTACTACTATTTGGTATTGATGCATTTCAGTTAAAAGACCCGAAGTAGCAAAGCCTTGGGTAAAAATAGTACTTGGCGCGGTTATTGCGCTTAAATAATTTTTATGTTTTTTAAAATACGGAACCATATGAATAACGGAGAAACTCCATGAAAGAAAAATTAATGATTCATATAAATCACTTAACGGGAAATGTCCCGAATAAATCCAACGAGTGACTAATAATCCTGTTATACAGAAAAAAGTAGCTATCATGCCTTTTTCTGACGAATCATATAGTCCTACGATTTCATCGACCGATAAGCTTATCAAAAAAATAGTAATTACTATTGAAACGATCGAAAAGGATATATGAGTTAATATATGTTCTAAGGTGGAAAATATCATAAAATTTTATTAATTTAATTAAAATGAAAAAGTGGGGTAAACCAATTCTACGGAATTGAAATCAGGAATTGAATTTATTATAGGACTTATTCCATATGTTTTAGAAGATGCCATGCCGCCACTCGGACTCGAACCGAGATGCTCTAGCACTGCTTCCTAAGAGCAGCGTGTCTACCGATTTCACCATAGCGGCGCACTCGAAATAATAATAATCTATTATTATTTAATCGTCGAGATTGAAGGAGTCAATTCAATATTTTTTTTTCATTTTCATTCAAAGTGATGAGAAAAAACTCCTTTCGTTTCAATATGGATTGAAGCGTTCCCCATAAAAATCTTTATTATCATTTCATTTGATTTTTGAATTAAAATGGAAGGTGTCCATTTTTTATTTAACAGAGACGTTTTCGTAGTTTATGCTCTCCTAAAATGGAGATCTTGTAACTAAATAGTTATGACTTCAATCCAAGGATAAAGATATAACTCAAAAAAAAAGTTGTTTTTCATTTTTGAATTTTAAAATTCATTTATCATTTATCTGATTTTATAAATTGAAGATGCACTTTTTTGTCAATGAACAAAAAAGGTCTTTTTATGGATCACAGTACAGTGTGACATTCAAAATTTTTTTATTTAACTATTTGTAGAGCTTTATATTAACCCTTAGGCCTTAGGTTGGTTTTTCGTCCTGTAAAGAATTTTATTTAGTATTTCGAAAACTAATTTGATATTGTCCTGAACTGAACATCTTGTCTAACAAAAAACTTTTTTTGTAATTTTATTATTTATTATGATATGACAGATAATTGTACCGATGAGGAAAATAAGAATCCCCACCGGATAAAACATATTCAAAAAAAAGTGAAACCTTGTATCTTTTTTTTTTTCTTTTTTTTTTTTAAAAAAAAAAGTACCATTTTCAGATAGATTAGTTAATCTAGTGTTTGACTATTTAATTTTCGTACAAAAAAAACTTTTTGAATTCCCGGTAGAAAGAGACTTCGCTAAGGAAAAAGCTTTCAACGCTGCCCAATATACCTTCTTTTTCCAAATGTTTTTACGAATACGTTTTTTTGATATAGAAGTACTTTTTTTTGGAACTGCCATTAAAAATTTGAAAAAAAAAATTATTCATTTCTCTAGTTGAATGTGAAAGACATCTATTGGTCAAACAATTCCATTTTTTCTTTTTTTTTATATCTCTGTCTATTTTCGTCGTTCTATATTTATACATGTAACAAAATACACCAAAAAGTTCAAAAAAACCAATCCTTACCTAACAAATTCCAAATTACTCAAATTACTTTAGTTTTTTATTAGTTGGTCAAACTCAAAAGAAAAAGAAAAGAACGAGTACACATTTTTTTGATTTTCAAATTTGAATTAAACTAGTAGTTAATCAAAGAATACATTATTTTCGAAAAGTTATCTTAGTAATTTCGTCTTTTCTTTGTAATTTAATTCTATTTCTTCTCCCTGGTATTGAAAGAAAAGTGTGGGATATTCTAGCGTTTTCTACAAAGAAAAAAAAATGTCTTTTATTCGAATGGAGGATAATCAGTTCTATCATGAATTAGTTAATGATTAGGAATAAACGAACTAATAAAAAAAACGAGTTCTTTTTTTTATTGCGCCCGTTTTGGTATGGACCATCCTATTTTTTCTATCAAAATAAAGTAATGTATTAACTACTCGATTTTGGTGTAATTATTTGCTCTATGCATATAAATTATCGTAATACGTAATAATAATTGAATTTTTTTCTTCATTTTCATAAAAATCTTACTTAATATTCAATATTAATAAAATGAATTAGTGTCTTATTTTATTTTAAATAGAAATAGTAACTTGATCATATTCATATCATTTGACCAATTCTAACTTCTTGATTTGAATATTTGAAATATTGGTTAAAGAAGAAAGATTCAGAATAATTAGGAATAGAAAATTCTATTTAAGAATTCCATATCTTGATTTTTTATTGAACCTATAAAAAGATATAAGAGCCAGTGAATTAGAAAGATTTAATTAAAAATAAAAAGGTTTTTTTATGGAATATGCATATCAATATTCATGGATTATCCCCTTCATTCCACTTCCAGTTCCTATGTTAATAGGAGTGGGACTTCTACTTTTTCCAACGGCAACAAAAAATCTTCGCCGTATGTGGGCTTTTCTTAGTATTTTCTTGTTAAGTATAGTTATGATACTTTCGGTCTATCTATCTATTCAGCAAATAAATAGAAGTTTTATCTATCAATATGTATGGTCTTGGACCATTAATAATGATTTTTCTTTAGAGTTCGGTCACTTAATAGATCCACTTACTTCTATTATGTTAATATTAATTACTACTGTTGGAATTTTGGTTCTTTTTTATAGTGACAATTATATGTCTCATGATCAAGGATATTTGAGATTTTTTGCTTATATGAGTTTTTTCAATACTTCCATGTTGGGATTAGTTACTAGTTCGAATTTGATACAAATTTATATTTTTTGGGAATTAGTTGGAATGTGTTCTTATCTATTAATAGGTTTTTGGTTCACACGACCTAGTGCGGCGACTGCTTGTCAAAAAGCGTTTGTAACAAATCGTGTAGGCGATTTTGGTTTATTATTAGGAATTTTAGGTCTTTATTGGATAACCGGTAGTTTTGAATTTCGGGATTTGTTCCAAATATTGAATAACTTGATTTATAATAATGAGGTTCCTTTTTTATTTCTTACTTTGTGTGCCTTTCTTTTATTTGCAGGTGCAGTTGCGAAATCGGCACAATTCCCCCTTCATGTATGGTTACCTGATGCCATGGAAGGCCCTACTCCCATTTCGGCTCTTATACATGCCGCTACGATGGTAGCAGCGGGCATTTTTCTTGTAGCTCGACTTCTTCCTCTTTTTATAATCATACCTTCCATAATGAATTTAATATCTTTAATAGGTATAATAACAGTATTATTAGGAGCTACTTTAGCTCTTGCTCAAAAAGATATTAAAAGAGGTTTAGCTTATTCTACAATGTCTCAATTGGGTTATATGATGTTAGCTCTAGGTATGGGGTCTTATCGAGCCGCTTTCTTTCATTTGATTACTCATGCTTATTCGAAAGCGTTGTTGTTTTTAGGATCCGGATCAATTATTCATTCAATGGAAGCTATTGTTGGATATTCTCCAGATAAAAGTCAGAATATGGTTCTTATGGGAGGTTTAAAAAAGCATGTACCAATTACAAAAACTGCTTTTTTAGTAGGTACACTTTCTCTTTGTGGTATTCCCCCCCTTGCTTGTTTTTGGTCCAAAGATGAAATTCTTAATGATAGTTGGTTGTATTCACCTATTTTCGCAATAATAGCTTGTTCCACAGCAGGATTAACCGCATTTTATATGTTTCGGATCTATTTACTTACTTTTGAGGGACATTTCAATGTTCATTTTCAAAATTACAGTGGTCAAAAAAGTAGTTCCTACTATTCAATATCTCTATGGGGAAAAGAAGTACCAAAAACGATTCAAAATAAAAACAATTTTCATTTATTAAGTTTATTGACAATGAATAATAATGAAAGGGCTTCTTTTTTTTCAAATAAGACATATCAAATTGATGGTAATGGAAAAAAGAGGATACGCCCTTTTATTACTATTACTCATTTTGTCACTAAAAATACTTTCTCTTATCCTCATGAATCGGACAATACCATGTTATTTTCTATGGTTATATTAGTGCTATTTACTTTCTTTGTTGGAGTCGTAGGAATTCCCTTTGCTTTTAATCAAGAAGGAATTCATTTGGATATATTATCTAAATTGTTAAATCCGTCTATAAACCTTTTACATACGAACTCAAATAATTCTGTGGATTGGTATGAATTTGTGACAAATGCAAGTTTTTCTGTTAGTATAGCTTTTTTCGGAATATTTATAGCGTCTTTTTTATATAAGCCTATTTATTCCTCTTTACAAAATTTGAACTTACTAAATTCGTTTTCTAAAAGAGGTCCTAATAGAATTTTAGGGGACAGAATAAGAAATGTGATATATGATTGGTCATATAATCGTGGTTACATAGATACTTTTTATACAATATCCTTAACTCAGGGTATAAGAGGACTAGCTGAACTAATTCATTTTTTGGATAGACGAGTAATTGATGGAATTACGAATGGTTTCGGTCTTACAAGTTTCTTTTTCGGAGAAGGTATCAAATATGTAGGGGTCGGTCGCATCTCTTCTTATCTCTTATTGTATTTATTGTTTGTATTCATTTTTTTATTGATTTATTCCTTTTTTTTTTTAATTTGAATTTTTTATAAGTTCCATTTTTTTTTTTTTGTTGAAAAAAAAAATGAAATTATTATTCTATTTAATAGTGGGAATAATTAATAAATATCTTTCTTATTTTTTTCAAACCATAATAAAAATGGATCTTCTTTAAATATTTCTAACTTCGAATTTTCTTTATTTTTATTCCTATCCATATAAGAAGTTTTATAAACTTGGCTATCTTTATAGAATGTCTCTTGAAAGTTGAATTCATCCCTTGTTTTTTCCTTTCCATTCACTCGGATCTCTTCCCTTTCATCGATTTTGTCCGGATCCTCCTTTTCTTCCGAAAAAAGGGAAGGATGCTCTCGTGATCCTCTTGTTCCTGTTTAGTCCCCTTCGTTTCGAAAGTTGTTTCCTATTTCTACATCTGTTTCTTCCTCGCCTTCCCCCTTTCTTCCGTTTCTGAGTTTCTTTTCAGATTTTTAGTAACAATGGGTGACGGTATTCTGCCTAAATAGTAAACACAGGTAATAAATAAGAGAATACTAAAGATTCGAGCCATAGAATTTCTCAATTCTGACACAAGGTACTTATTCGATCGAATGTACTTATTCGATCGAATAGAATTATTTTGCTGTATCCAGACTAATACCAATTCAACCCATTTCATGAAAAAAATGTGACCAATTAACCAACCAACAAAACTACTTGTTACAAATAACATCTTGTTGTTGCATCGAAACATATAAATGTTGACTAATCTGGCTAACATTGAACTTGGTAAAATGAAATGGTTGAATAATTGAAAAATGAGATTATT
Organism: Corymbia maculata; assembly: GCA_014182735.1. Classification (NCBI taxonomy): domain Eukaryota; kingdom Viridiplantae; phylum Streptophyta; class Magnoliopsida; order Myrtales; family Myrtaceae; genus Corymbia; species Corymbia maculata. The sequence goes on along the minus strand of CM024704.1, from coordinate 25,536 downwards.
CAGGAATATACATTGAATGCTAAGATTACGCATTGAATTTCTGGTAGTAGATCCATAATCAAAAAAGTGTTTGTGATTGTTCCAGAAGAAATGAAACAAAAGATACGGTAGAGCTAGGACAGTTATTGTATGAGGTCTACCCAATGCTAGATGCAGAGGCGCATAATAGATCGATATGAACATCATGAGCGTACACAATAAAACCCATTGATTGCTGATACCTTCTTCTCGGTTCCTTCTTCTCCTTCTTCCAGAACCCGAGCTCGGAGAAGGAAGAGATAAGAGGGCCCTATGGAGAATGTGGTCAGAAATCCATAATAGAGTCCGACCATAACGACCGAATTTATTATCTTCATGCATAAGGATACTGGATTCCCTAGTAGAAAAGATTTCAAAATCATCCCAAACCTCCCTTTTTTCTTTTCTATTTCGATTTCTTTTCTGGATTATTATATGATAATTTTTTAACTTTCCATATATAGAAATAGAAAGATATAGACTAGAAAACGACATCTCTTGTCAATGGACACCAAAGG
>CM024704.1:2500-7500 GCA_014182735.1 Corymbia maculata | reverse complement strand
ATGAGTTGAAGCAATAACAAGAATATTTTGAGTGGAACATCTTTCACAATCCCTGGAGAGATAGTTCACTAATAGACCGAGGGATAAGTAATTCGACTCATTCACATCCAGATCATGAATGTTTGGAATCCATATTATGCAAGGAGACATTGCTTTTGCTAATTCGAATTGAAGGGTAATATAAAATCGGTCTATTTCCGGCATCATATCCGCATAGTTAGCGCATTCATCTGGTTAAGCTCCAGCTCCGTATCAAGGTCACGATCAATATCGTCACTATCCTCAATATCGTCACTATCCTCAATATCGTCACTATCCTCAATATCGATATCATCAATAAGAAAACCTTTAGGCTTGTTATCCAGGAACTTGTTCAGAAATACTGTAATGAAAGGAACATAGGAGTTTGTCGCTAGGTATTTGACCAAATAGGATCGTCCAGTTCCTATAGAACCTATCATAAATACCTAAGAAGGGGATAGGGCTAAGCCAGGAGCGAAAAGGGTTTTCCATGAGATGTGAAATGAAAACTATTAGTCCCACACGAGGTTTGTGAATAAGTGATTGTCTGATAATGAGCAAGGAATATCCGTCTTTCTGCTAAACAGAATGTATTGACTCATAAATTCACATTGGAAATACTTTTATGAATGTCAACTTCAGTATCGTAGTAATTGCTCCCGGTTGATTTCAATCTAACGATAACCAGAGTCATTCTTTGATAAATAGTCACTCTTGGTCAAACTCAATAGAATTTGATCAATCCTTTTTTCTGTCGTTAAGGTGGAAAACTGAACCAAGAATTCTCTTTCTTTATCATCAATCGAATCACTGTTCGCGACCCAGGATTCTATTTTATCATCAATCCAATCACCGTTCACATTTTTTCTTTTTCTTATCAATGAATAGATCTCTTTACTTGTATGACTTAGATGTCTCGTCTTTTTCGAAAAAGTGATTCGATGGATGCAGGTTGGTATGATACTTATGAGATCGATGAGATTGATATTCAAATATTTCTTCTTAGAACGTATTGATTTGAACCCATAAGCGGGACCACCACCCCATAGCATGTTATTGCCGCCAGAAGCAGAACCCCGTATTTCTTCTAGAGAATCTCCTAATTTTTCCAGAGCAACTAGAAAGAGATTCTTTAACCAGAAAGAATTCAGTTCAGATGTAGGGTACCTATCCAGAAGTTTTCGCAACTCCATCATGTATGATGGAATCATCCAAGATTTGACCCTTTCGAACTCTGTCTGTAACTCACTATAGGCTCGGGAAACAAAGAGAAGATGTGTACGAACGATATATGTAGCAACAAGAAGAAGGAAAAGGATTGGAATAGAGGAGCTTGAACATTTGGAGATCTCAGATGGGTGAATATCAATGGTGACTCATTATTTTCGTTAGATCATTTCTTGGACAGAAAGAAGATTATGTAAACACTTACTCAGAAATCTCACTTATCAGATTCCATTGTGGAAGACAGAATTTTTTCTGAAAAATTTTGCCATGTGATATATCGATCATGCATAATATCTGTAGAAAAATGGATAAATTTTGAGCTGCTATGAGTATCAACAATAGAGTCTGAAAAAGTATCTAAAAATATCCAATTTAGATATTTGTACCCTGTCGAGGTAAGGAACCATGGCATATATGTTTGGAATAGATTCCATTTTGAGAGAGTTGAAAAAGCACTATCTCGTTGAAAGGTTCTATACATCTGTCCTTTCTCAACGCATTTCTTTAGACAAAGACTCCGTTTTTTCCTCTTTTCGGATGGTAAATATTTCTCAGAACATGGAGTGTGAATCTGACCCATGTTTGAATTGAAGGCAGTGAGATACTGATACAAGTTCTTCCCTTCTGAATCAGATAGATTCATATCGGAAAAGAGGTTGACAATAAGTTCTTTCCAATTGACTATTTGTCCCTCTGTTAGAGGTGTTCAGAAATGTCTGCGATCGAGTAAATAGCTCTACGAACTAATGGATCGGGATCCGAATTGCAATCGGAAAGATTTGTACAAGTTAGACCTTTCGTCACCCACTTTGTGGAAAATCGTTAGGTATGAATATGTTAGATACCTGTGACTCAGATTGGTGAAATAAGTATCTCTCAAAAAAGCGTATTTTTTACCGCCGCACAAGAAAATATTTTGTTGCGAATGAACAAGATATTGAGGTGTCCATATGTAAATCATAATTATTGATACGAGGCCCTTTCACATAAAAGGGAGTCTTTTCCAGTGCAATAGAAGCAGAAGTGATGTGGATTATTCAAGAATCAGAAGTCGATTTAGCACGCAAAAGAAGATATCAATGAACTTCTATGAAGTGGTTTCTACGGGATTCAGCCAATTGTCTTGATCGTGGGATATCATTGTAGAAATAGGAATCCGTGTTATCAAAAGATTTCCTGCGATTATTTCTAGTATGGAATGAGTCAATCATCCACTTTGGTATCTTATTCAGGTAAAAATGTGATATTGTTTCCTCCCGGTGATCAATAATTTCGATTTTAGGAAGGATCATGAATCATCAATAATAATGGTTTCATTTTTCAAATGAACGATTTGAAGACCTATTGATTCTAACAACTGATTGCAGAGTTGATCATTCGGACCTTTCAATTCATAGACGTGGATCTCGGACCTATGAATGGGGGTATTCCCGAAACTCACAAAGAAAAAAGGAAGTGAGTTAGACAAAAAAAGAAGAAACTTGGACAAAAAGAGAAGTAACTTGGACAAAACGAAACGAAGTGACTTAGACAAATCTTTTTTGTCGATAACCTCAGACCAATCAATCGAATATTGATTAATACGTAATCGATCGAAGACTACTTGAAAACGGCTCTTCTGCTTAGAAACGAAATGTTCCAAATGTTCCTGGAAATTCTTGCTCCCATTGGACCATTTGTATCTATATGCATTAGGATCCCGATTCACGGATCTCTCGGTTCGAGAAATAAAAATAAGAGGATTGAACCATTTCTTCTGACTCTTTTTCAAATTCGATAAATGTTGGTTGATCGTATATTTCATTATCGTTCTATGATTCAAAGTATCATTTCCTATTTGATCCCTTTGAATTCCATATTCGAAGTTGCGATCGGATCTATTCATTACAAAAGATGATTCCATACATTTCTTATGTACCCATAGGTGCTATATTGGTTGAATCAGATTTTAGTCCATCTATATTGATTGACTGCCTCCATTATGTTGCTAGCAAATACCACTATTTTGGTTTGGATCTTCCAAAATCATTCCCACAGGAGATCCGGACCCATTTTTTCTGATCCTTCAAATAAAAGATTCATTCTCTTCATAAAAAAGGAGGTAGAACCAATAAAGATTTCTTTTTCAGGTCATCCCTGGAGTTAAGATACCTCATTCAGAATTGTTTTGATCAATACGTAAGAATCCATGAAAAGGCAAATCCCTTATGATACACCAGATCCGGCTCAACTTTCGTGATAGAGTGAATAGATCTGCCATTTCTTGAAATCTCTCTTCTGATTCAAAATCGTGGTGTAACGTGTATCCCCCCCTGTTCCGGTCATGGAACAGATGAAATAAATCAAAAAATGTATTTTTGTTCAAGAATGAAATCTTATGGGAACTGTGCATATCCAGTTCATCCTTCGGAACCATATCACATCCCGGATCTGATGAAATAGGATGAATTGAGACGGTATTTTGTAAATACGTAATTATCTTGAATATATTAACTATTTCTTTATTTTCCGATCGCCTGGAAGGGACAAAAGAAACATCTTGTTCTTTCTTCAACAATTTCTGATCTCTAGTGGACCTCTCAGTAGGATTCGAACCCAGATGAAGTTCTGACCATCTGTCAGAGAAAAAAGAAAGAATGGATCTTGTAGGATTCCCAAGAAATTCTTCGATTTCTTCCGGAAGCAGATGATTCTTCATCTCCTTCTCACGTTCTTCATCTCCTTCTCACGTTCCGTGAATAGCCGGGAATATCCAGAAAGGCATTTAGAGAATCGGTCTGATTCTAGCTCTGTTCGTTCCGTTTGAAGAAAGGAAGGATCCCAAAGAATCGATCTTTCTTTTAGTTGTTGAATCTCTCTTTGATTGATCAATGTGTGATATTCCGAATCCTCATTACTAATGGAATCGAAATGATCTCTGGATTGATCAGAAGATCCTTTCAATTGGCTAGAATCCGTTACTTGAACGAAACTAGATCTTGTAGAATCATATTGAATATTTGACGATACATTCCGTACCTTGCTAAAAAACCGATCCTTGTTTACCAACCACACATTGTCTAACCAAATCCAATTCTCTCTCGATATGTTCCTCAAAAAATCCGATTCGGGCGGATTCTTCCCCCAACTAACGAAGAGATCTTGGCGGAATTGCCACATATGAAATTGAGCACAATTTTGCAAAGAAATAGCCCACTTCTTTCTCGAGAAGAGATGGGAAATAGGCTCAATATCATTTGATTGAATAGTTGACCCAGCTCCTTGTTGTTTGAAGAAACCCTCCACTTCAATTGGTATTTTTTCACGAAAAGCAAACATGAGATAACAAATCCAGTCTTTAACTAAGATTTCGAATAGCTGTCGCGAATTCAAGTTAGTATGTTTCGTCTCTTACTCGGAGAAAGACAGTCAAAAATTCCCAATCATGGTCGCACAGATCGGATCATCCATATAATATAAAAAAAGAAACTCCAGATATTTGATATCTTTCTCTTTGAATGAGATCTCAATTCCAGCGACGGTTTCATTAGATATCTTACAACTCGAATCCCTCTTTTTTCCGATCCAGTTCCTCCACCACCGCGAACCCCAGTTAGATTCAGGCATGATACACTTTTCGTTATTAGGAGAACCCAAGTATCTTTCGGATCAGAAACAGCTCTCAGAGATCTTTTTTCCTTTTGGAAGATAGAGGAGCGAAACAATCAACCTATTGATATTGGAAGACCCAAAAGATTCTTCCAATGTATCAT
>JABKBS010000012.1:50000-56240 GCA_014182735.1 Corymbia maculata | reverse complement strand
GGCCTAGGCCTGGGCCTGGGCCTGGGCCTGGGCCTGGGCCTGGGCCTGGGGGGCCTGGCCTGGGCCTGGGCCTGGGCCTGGCCTGGGCCTGGGCCTGGGCCTGGGCCTGGGCCTGGGCCTGGGCCTGGGCCTGGGCCTGGGCCTGGGCCTGGGCCTGGGCCTGGGCCTGGGCCTGGGCCTGGGCCTGGGCCTGGGCCTGGGCCTGGGCCTGGGCCTGGGCCTGGGCCTGGGCCTGGGCCCTGGGCCTGGGCCTGGCCTGGGCCCTGGGCCTGGGCCTGGGCCTGGGCCTGGGCCTGGGCCTGGGCCTGGCCTGGGCCTGGCCTGGGCCTGGGCCTGGGCCTGGGCCTGGGCCTGGGCCTGGGCCTGGGCCTGGGCCTGGGCCTGGGCCTGGGCCTGGGCCTGGGCCTGGGCCTGGGCCTGGGCCTGGGCCTGGGCCTGGGCCTGGGCCTGGGCCTGGGCCTGGGCCTGGGCCTGGCCTGGGCCTGGGCCTGGGCCTGGGCCCTGGGCCCTGGGCCTGGGCCTGGGCCTGGGCCTGGCCTGGGCCTGGGCCTGGCCTGGGCCTGGGCCTGGGCCTGGGCCTGGGCCTGGGCCTGGGCCTGGGCCTGGGCCCTGGGCCTGGGCCTGGCCTGGGCCTGGGCCTGGCCTGGGCCTGGGCCTGGGCCTGGGCCTGGGCCTGGGCCTGGGCCTGGGCCTGGGCCTGGGCCTGGGCCTGGGCCTGGGCCTGGGCCTGGGCCTGGGCCTGGGCCTGGGCCTGGGCCTGGGCCTGGCCTGGGCCTGGGCCTGGGCCTGGGCCTGGGCCTGGGCCTGGGCCTGGGCCTGGGCCTGGGCCTGGGCCTGGCCTGGGCCTGGGCCTGGGCCTGGGCCTGGGCCTGGGCCTGGGCCTGGCCTGGGCCTGGGCCTGGGCCTGGGCCTGGGCCTGGGCCTGGGCCTGGGCCTGGGCCTGGGCCTAGGCCTGGGCCTGGGCCTGGGCCTGGGCCTGGGCCTGGGCCTGGGCCTGGGCCTGGGCCTGGGCCTGGCCTGGGCCTGGGCCTGGGCCTGGGCCTGGCCTGGGCCTGGGCCTGGGCCTGGGCCTGGGCCTGGGCCTGGGCCTGGGCCTGGGCCTGGGCCTGGGCCTGGGCCTGGGCCTGGGCCTGGGCCTGGGCCTGGCCTGGGCCTGGGCCTGGGCCTGGGCCTGGCCTGGGCCTGGGCCTGGGCCTGGGCCTGGGCCTGGGCCTGGGCCTGGGCCTGGGCCTGGGCCTGGGCCTGGGCCTGGGCCTGGGCCTGGCCTGGGCCTGGGCCTGGGCCTGGGCCTGGGCCTGGGCCTGGGCCTGGGCCTGGGCCTGGGCCTGGGCCTGGCCTGGGCCTGGGCCTGGGCCTGGGCCTGGGCCTGGGCCTGGCCCTGGGCCTGGGCCTGGGCCTGGGCCTGGGCCTGGGCCTGGGCCTGGCCTGGGCCTGGGCCTGGGCCTGGGCCTGGGCCCTGGGCCCTGGGCCTGGGCCTGGGCCTGGGCCCCTGGGCCTGGGCCTGGCCTGGCCTGGGCCTGGGCCTGGGCCTGGGCCTGGGCCTGGGCCTGGGCCTGGGCCTGGGCCTGGGCCTGGCCTGGGCCTGGGCCTGGGCCTGGGCCTGGGCCTGGGCCTGGGCCTGGGCCTGGGCCTGGGCCTGGGCCTGGGCCTGGGCCTGGGCCTGGCCCTGGGCCTGGGCCTGGGCCTGGGCCTGGGCCTGGGCCTGGGCCTGGGCCTGGGCCTGGCCTGGGCCTGGGCCTGGGCCTGGGCCTGGGCCTGGGCCTGGGCCTGGCCTGGGCCTGGGCCTGGCCTGGGCCTGGCCTGGGCCTGGGCCTGGGCCTGGGCCTGGGCCTGGGCCTGGGCCTGGGCCTGGGCCTGGGCCTGGGCCTGGGCCTGGCCTGCCTGGGCCTGGGCCTGGGCCTGGGCCTGGGCCTGGGCCTGGGCCTGGGCCTGGGCCCTGGGCCTGGGCCTGGGCCTGGGCCTGGGCCTGGGCCTGGGCCTGGGCCTGGGCCTGGGCCTGCCTGGGCCTGGGCCTGGCCTGGGCCTGGGCCTGGGCCTGGGCCTGGCCTGCCTGGGCCTGGGCCTGGGCCTGGGCCTGGGCCTGGGCCTGGGCCTGGGCCTGGGCCTGGGCCTGGGCCTGGGCCTGGGCCTGGCCTGGGCCTGGCCTGGGCCTGGGCCTGGGCCTGGGCCTGGGCCTGGGCCCTGGGCCTGGCCTGGGCCTGGGCCTGGGCCTGGCCTGGGCCTGGGCCTGGGCCTGGGCCTGGGCCTGGGCCTGGGCCTGGGCCTGGGCCTGGCCTGCCCTGGCCTGGCCTGGGCCTGGCCTGGGCCTGGGCCTGGCCTGGCCTGGGCCTGGGCCTGGGCCTGGCCTGGGCCTGGGCCTGGGCCTGGGCCTGGGCCTGGGCCTGGCCTGGGCCTGAAAGCCTGCCTGGGCCTGGGCCTGGGCCCTGGGCCTGGGCCTGGGCCTGGGCCTGGCCTGGGCCTGGGCCTGGGCCTGGGCCTGGGCCTGGGCCTGGGCCTGGGCCTGGGCCTGGGCCTGGGCCTGGGCCTGGGCCTGGGCCTGGGCCTGGGCCTGGGCCTGGCCTGGGCCTGGGCCTGGGCCTGGGCCTGGCCTGGGCCTGGCCTGGGCCTGGGCCTGGGCCTGGGCCTGGGCCTGGGCCTGGGCCTGGGCCTGGGCCTGGCCCTGCCTGGGCCTGGCCTGGGCCTGGGCCTGGGCCTGGGCCTGGGCCTGGGCCTGGGCCTGGGCCTGGGCCTGGGCCTGGCCCTGGCCTGGGCCTGGGCCTGGGCCTGGGCCTGGGCCTGGGCCTGGGCCTGGGCCTGGGCCTGGCCTGGGCCTGGCCTGGGCCTGGGCCTGGGCCTGGGCCTGGGCCTGGGCCTGGGCCTGGGCCTGGGCCCCTGGGCCTGGGCCTGGGCCTGGGCCTGGGCCTGGGCCTGGGCCTGGGCCTGAGGCCTGGGCCTGCCTGGGCCTGGGCCTGCCTGGGCCTGGGCCTGGGCCTGGGCCTGGGCCTGGGCCTGGGCCTGGGCCTGGGCCTGGGCCTGGGCCTGGGCCTGGGCCTGGGCCTGGGCCTGGGCCTGGGCCTGGGCCTGGGCCTGGCCTGGCCTGGGCCTGGGCCTGGGCCTGGCCTGGGCCTGGGCCTGGGCCTGGGCCTGGGCCTGGGCCTGGCCTGGGCCTGGGCCTGGGCCTGGGCCTGGGCCTGGGCCTGGGCCTGGGCCTGGGCCTGGGCCTGGGCCTGGGCCTGGGCCTGGGCCTGGGCCTGGGCCTGGGCCTGGGCCTGGCCTGGGCCTGGGCCTGGCCTGGGCCTGGGCCTGGGCCTGGGCCTGGGCCTGGGCCTGGGCCTGGGCCTGGGCCTGGGCCTGGGCCTGGCCTGGCCTGGGCCTGGGCCTGGGCCCTGGGCCTGGGCCTGGGCCTGGGCCTGGGCCTGGGCCTGGGCCCTGGGCCTGGGCCTGGGCCTGGGCCTGGGCCTGGGCCTGGGCCTGGGCCTGGGCCTGGGCCTGGGCCTGGGCCTGGGCCTGGGCCTGGGCCTGGGCCTGGGCCTGGGCCTGGCCTGGGCCTGGGCCTGGGCCTGGGCCTGGGCCTGGGCCTGGGCCTGGGCCTGGCCTGGGCCTGGGCCTGGCCTGGGCCTGGGCCTGGGCCTGGCCTGGCCTGGCCTGGCCTGGGCCTGGGCCTGGGCCTGGGCCTGGGCCTGGGCCTGGGCCTGGGCCTGGGCCTGGGCCTGGGCCTGGGCCTGGGCCTGGCCTGGGCCTGGGCCTGGGCCCCTGGGCCTGGGCCTGGGCCTGGGCCTAGGCCTGGGCCTGAGCCTGGGCCTAGGCCTGGGCCTGGGCCTGGGCCTGGCCTGGCCTGGGCCTGGGCCTGGGCCTGGGCCTGGGCCTGGGCCTGGGCCTGGGCCTGGGCCTAGGCCTGGCCTGGGCCCCTGGGCCTGGGCCTGGGCCTGGCCTGAGCCTGGGCCTGGGCCTGGGCCTGGCCTGGGCCTGGCCCTGGGCCTGGGCCTGGGCCCTGGGCCTGGGCCTGGGCCTGGCCTGGGCCTGGGCCTGGGCCTGGGCCTGGGCCTAGGCCTAGGCCTGGGCCTGGCCTGGGCCTGGGCCTGGGCCTGGGCCTGGGCCTGGGCCTGCCTGGGCCTAGGCCTGGGCCTGGGCCTGGGCCCTGGGCCCTGCCTGGGCCTAGGCCTGGGCCTGGGCCTGGCCTGGCCTGGGCCTGGCCTGAGCCTGGGCCTGGGCCTGGGCCTGGGCCTGGGCCTGGGCCTGGGCCTGGGCCTGGGCCTGGGCCTGGGCCTGGGCCTGGGCCTGGGCCTGGGCCTGGGCCCTAGGCCTGGGCCTGGGCCTGGGCCTGAGCCTGGGCCTGGGCCTGGGCCTGGGCCTGGGCCTGGGCCTGGGCCTGGGCCCTGGCCTGGGCCTGGGCCTGGGCCTGGGCCTGGGCCTGGGCCTGGGCCTGGGCCTGGGCCTGAGCCTGGGCCTGGGCCTGGGCCTGGGCCTGGGCCTGGGCCTGGGCCTGGGCCCTGGGCCTGGGCCTGGGCCCTGGGCCTGGGCCTAGGCCTGGCCTGGCCTGGGCCTGGGCCTGGGCCTGGGCCTGGGCCTGGGCCTGGGCCTGGCCTGGGCCTGGGCCTGGGCCTGGGCCTGGGCCTGGGCCTGGGCCTGGGCCTGGGCCTGGCCTGGGCCTGGGCCTGGGCCTGGGCCTGGGCCTGGGCCTGGGCCTGGCCTGGGCCTGGGCCTGGGCCCTGGCCTGGGCCTGGCCTGGGCCTGGGCCTGGGCCCTGGGCCTGGGCCTGGGCCTGGGCCTGGGCCTGGGCCTGGGCCTGGGCCTGGGCCTGGGCCTGGGCCTGGGCCTGGGCCTGGGCCTGGGCCTGGGCCTGGCCTGGGCCTGGGCCTGGGCCTGGGCCTGGGCCTGGGCCTGGGCCTGGGCCTGGGCCTGGGCCTGGGCCTGGGCCTGGGCCTGGGCCTGGGCCTGGCCTGGGCCTGGGCCTGGGCCTGGGCCCTGGGCCTGGGCCTGGGCCCTGGGCCTGGGCCTGGGCCCTGGGCCTGGGCCTGGGCCTGGGCCTGGGCCTGGGCCTGGGCCTGGCCTGGCCTGGCCTGGCCTGGCCTGGGCCCTGGCCTGGGCCTGGGCCTGGGCCTGGCCTGGGCCTGGGCCTGGGCCTGGGCCTGGGCCTGGGCCTGGGCCTGGGCCTGGGCCTGGGCCTGGGCCTGGGCCTGGGCCTGGGCCTGGGCCTGGGCCTGGGCCTGGGCCTGGGCCTGGGCCTGGGCCTGGGCCTGGGCCTGGGCCTGGGCCTGGGCCTGGGCCTGGGCCTGGGCCTGGGCCTGGCCCTGGGCCTGGGCCTGGGCCTGGGCCTGGGCCTGGGCCTGGGCCTGGGCCTGGCCCTGGCCTGGGCCTGGGCCTGGGCCTGGGCCTGGGCCTGGGCCTGGGCCTGGGCCTGGGGCCTGGGCCTGGGCCTGGGCCTGGGCCTGGGCCTGGCCTGGGCCTGGGCCTGGGCCTGGGCCTGGGCCTGGGCCTGGGCCTGGCCTGGGCCTGGCCCTGGGCCTGGGCCTGGGCCTGGGCCTGGGCCTGGGCCTGGGCCTGGGCCTGGGCCTGGGCCTGGGCCTGGGCCTGGGCCTGGGCCTGGGCCTGGGCCTGGGCCTGGGCCTGGGCCTGGGCCTGGGCCTGAGGCCTAGGCCTGGCCTGGGCCTGGGCCTGGGGCCTGGGCCTGGGCCTGGCCTGGGCCTGGGCCTGGGCCTGGGCCCTGGGCCTGGCCTGGGCCTGGGCCTGGCCTGGCCTGGGCCTGGGCCTGGGCCTGGGCCTGAGCCTGGGCCTGGGCCTGGGCCTGGGGCCTGGGCCTGGGCCCTGGGCCTGGGCCTGGGCCTGGGCCTGGGCCTGGGCCTGGGCCTGGGCCTGGGCCTGGGCCTGGGCCTGGGCCTGGGCCTGGGCCTGAGCCTGAGGCCTGGCCTAGGCCTGGGCCTGGGCCTGGGCCCTGGCCTGGGCCTGGGCCTGGGCCTGGGCCTGGGCCTGGGCCTGGGCCTGGGCCTAGGCCTGGGCCTGGGCCTGGGCCTGGGCCTGGCCTGGGCCTGGGCCTGGGCCTGGGCCTGGGCCCTGGGCCTGGGCCTGGGCCTGGGCCTGGGCCTGGGCCTGGGCCTGGGCCTGGCCTGGGCCTGGGCCTGGCCTGGGCCTGGGCCTGGCCTGGGCCTGAGCCTGGGCCTGGGCCTGGGCCTGGCCTGCCCTGGGCCTGGGCCTGGGCCTGGGCCTGGGCCTGGGCCTGGGCCTGGCCTGGAGCCTGGGCCCTGGGCCTGGGCCCTGGGCCTG
>JABKBS010000012.1:0-37500 GCA_014182735.1 Corymbia maculata | reverse complement strand
TTTTCGCAAGGAGAAAGGACCGGCAAATGGTTGGGCACTACTCACAAACAAGTAGCGCAGCATGCAGATGGAGAACGAGCGATGATGGCTTGGCAGTCCGACAACGTGCGGCGATGGCTAGTCTATGCAATTTGGGGGTTGAACCAAGGGAAATGAAAGCCAATAAGAGGGAGAAGAAGAAAAATGAGAGGAAAGGAAGAGGAAGGGGGGTGCACGTCCAAACGGGAGAGAGGAGAGAAAAGTCAACATGGGGAGGAGAGAATGTGGGGAAGGGGGTGGCTAAAACTTGAGGGGGAAGGAGAGAAATGAGGGAGGGAAGAAAAGAAAAAAAAAAATAAAATAAAATAAAACAACTTCCTATGCAAGCTTCTATAAAGGGGCATTTTGGTCTTTTTACTTCGAAGCACAAATTCCAAATATTCGACTCTAATTCTTAGCCCGTTAATCCACTTTAGGCAATTTTCAGGCTTACCGATAAATTTGAGAATTAATGATGTGTTATCCAATATTTTAGCCTTGATGTCCTCGAAAGTTAGATATACGAAATTGAATTGAAATTCCTGGTTAAAATCGATCAATCGCGACTTTAGTATGACCAACTTCCGAGGCAGCGTTTAAGGGTTTATGCGCGTTCAACCGTGATTGATAACTTTTCAATCCACAATCACGCTTATTCAAATCAAGGTGATACTCGATTGTCATGTAATCATGAGGGATTGATTGTTCACCTTAAGTACAAAGCCAATAGGAAATCGGTTTAACGTCATTCGCAGTTAATATCGAAGTCATGCGAAATCACCCGCAATCCAATCTCGTACTTTTACTTAATCGATTTATTTCCGTTCGCTAATTGACCTACAACAACATAGTATCATACATGTTTGATCCTTATGGTTGAGTGGCCTATCCATAATTGAATTCACTAGTATTATGCATATTGATCCTTAATTGCCTTTCCGAATAGTTAGTTATTTCATAAGAGGCCAATTCGGGGCAAACATAACTAATAGCGCATTAATAAAATAACTATTTCATATATCTTGAAATAGGTCAAAATTCAAGAAATCACAGCATTTCAAGAAAACGAAGACACTTCAGGCCCTTATTTGATATTTTCTCAATTTTTAATGAACTCTTTTGCTAATAAGTAAGAAAATAAAATGCCGGGGGTTAGATTTGGCTTAGGTTTGCCATGTCTTAGGTTGCATTTGTTTTTCACTTAATGAACTATCTAGAAAATATTTTTAAATAATCAATTATATTGTTTATAAAAATAAATAAATAAATAAACATTTCTTTTTTATCTAAAAATTAAAAAAATTATCCTTCAGGAAAATATCTAAATATAAATTACTATTAATGATGAAAACATTTGTCAAAGACTAATTATATGAAGCAATACAAACGATAATTTTTTAAAAAATCTTTTATTATTATTATTATCTGCGGAAAAAATAGTGCCTTAGGGAGCTTAGAAGATGCCCACATTTTTTACTTTGGGATAAGTGCATTGAAAGTCGTAAAACTTGTTAGAAAAGTGCAATTGAGTCCTAAAACTTTCAAAAAGTATAATCAAGTCATAAAATTGTCAAGAATATATAATTGAGTTATAAAATTGTCAAAAAGTGTAATCAAGTCCTAGAACTTATCAAATTGATTAAAATAAGTACTTTCCTTGGTTATACTTTTTAAAATTTTATGACTTGATTGTACATTTTTGACAAGTTTTAGAATTTGATTATACTTTTCGAAAGTTTTAGGACTTGATTGTGCTTTCATAATAAATTTTAAAATTTGATGACACTTTTTCAAAGTTATAATATTTAATTATACCTTTGTGATAAGTTTTAAAACTTTCAGTGCATTTATTTTTTAAACTTTCTACAAGGAAACATGTTATATATGCATGTGACTTAATGGATTAGTGGCACTGCAAAAGAGCAGCAACATGGCAACACAAACTCAACACATAAGGACGAAGAACCAAACAAATGTTGTTATGTCATGGTTGCTCCGATTTTCGAGCAACTTTATCTTTTTCATGGTATTTCTCTCAAAAAATTACGCTGAATTGAAATAAATTCCACAAAAAAAAAGTTGTCGTAACGATGAGAGACAGACTCCGGAAGATTTGCCCACTCAAACTTAATGCAAAAGAATGAAGAATTGGAGAAACATTGTTGTGGCAAGGTTCCTCCAATTTTTTGGTAAATTCGCGTCTTCCGTAGAGTTCCTCTCTAAAATTTATGCTGACTAGAAACAAATTTTGCCAAAAAAAGTTGCTGCAATTATAAGATGCAGACTCTGGAAGATTTCCCCACTCAAACTCAATGCAAAGGGACGAAGAATTGGAAAAGCGTTATTGTGGCATGGATCCTCCGATTTTCAAGCAATTTCATATTTTTCACAGCATTCCTCTCGAAATGTTATGCCGAATAGAAATAAATTTTGCGAAAAAAAATCTCCGAAACGATGAGATTCAGAATTTAGAAGATTTGCACACTCAAGCAATTTCGTGTTTTGCATTGAGTTTGAGGGTACAAATCTTCTAAAGTCAATATTTCATCATTCCGGCAACCTTTTTTTTTTTGGTGAAATGTGTTTCTTTCGACACAACTTTTCGAGAGAAATGCCATGCAAAACACGAAATTACTCAAAAATCGGAGGAACCATGCCACAAAAGCGATTTTCCAATTCTTCATCCTTTTGCATTGATTTTGAGAGGGCAAATTTCCGGAAGTCTGTATCTCGTCATTTCGGTAAATTTTTTCGCAAAAATTGTTTCTAGTCGGCATTATTTTTCCAAAGGAATGCCGTGGAAAACACAAAATTGCTCAAAATTCAGAGGAACCGTGTTGGTTATGAGGGCGGTGATAAGAGTAATGTGCCTCGTTATGTGCCCCATTTTGTTTATAAGAGCTAAGGATAGCTAGCATTTTTAAAGATATTTGGGCTAGGTGTTGATGGATTTATAGATGGAAATACTTGAGTCAATGGCAAGGCAGTTAATTGCCATGTTTCAGGCTCTTCAAATAATACATTAGGTTCAAAATTTGAGCAGAATCGGCATTAAAATTCAAGCGGGAACAATTGATGCACGAAAGGACACGCGAAAATAGGGAAGTGGTTACTTGCTTGATGAGCAAATCATGCGAGCGTCGTCAACACGTTAGGTAACAACCAGAAGATATGGATAAGGTGGTCAAGAGAAGAAGAAAAACATGGGAAATGCTAACGGTACTACCCAAGGAGAAGCAGCCAATTGAAGGTTACCAAACTGCCTTGTAAATACCACAAGCCATTCAAAAAAAACCCCCGGACAACACAATAATTACATTTACTTTTATCTTTACTTTAATCTTTACTTTATCATATTTTAGCTATAGTTATCAAGATTCCCATCATTTGATTAAATTTCGACGTGTATCTTTTTTTCGGTTAGCATCATTGATTAGATTTCGATGTTGTACCAAGAGCTCAATGTCATCAATTAAATTCCGATATTATGTTTCCTATCCAAGGGTATTGCTATTGATTAAATTCCAACGATATGCCTAAATAAGCTGTGTCGTTGATTAAATTCCGACATAATTTGGGTTCCAAAATACAAGTAATATAATCAGCTGTGTTCAAGCCACGTCGTTGATTAGATTCCGGTATAGTTCATTCCCAAAGGTTGTTGGTCATTGAGTCATCTTTGTGCTGGTTGTCGAGTTGTAATATACAGGTTGAGAATAATATTTGCACTTGTATTTGATGTTCTCTATTTGAATTCAACACAGAACCCGAGTCTTAATAAAACTGAAACACACCATTGAAGGAAATATTTTTCGTAGGAGTCAAAACTGGCAAAACAGATGGATTTGAAAGAAATGGTCAAAAGCCAATCGCTCCTGACATTCCATTGGGTGCTCCAAGTCATGAGTCTATAATGCACCAGTCTCTCTGGTGTCAAATTTACGAAAATCAAGAGAGATGTCTCTTCTCCAAGCTATGATAATGCCACATTCTAGCTAAGTTAAAGCCCCTCTCCGTCGCGCACCGACTTATAGGCTTTTGTGTGCGAGTCTCGTTGTTACATTGCATATCATACGACAAAGCAAAATGTGATGAACATCGGGATCATGATCGATTCTCTGTATAGGTGGAAAGGGATACCTAATGCTTGTTCCACGAAATGATTGTTTCATGCAGAACTCAAGTGTATCATTGAAGTTACCAAACTACTAACCAAGCTACCAATTTTAATGGAGTTACTCATCCGCATTTTTCTCTCAATAAGATTATTTAATTGAGTTACCACCATAGAATGCTCCAAAAACACCTAGAAAACTCGCAGGTTTGACCCATTCGCGCCATTTGCCGGGAATTTGCCAGTTTGGATCCAAGTTCTGGTCAAAAATCTTCAACATCCGACACAAAGATCGGCCCGAATGGACATCTGGCCACTGAGCCCCACATCCCCAAGTTTGACAGGCCCTAAACCGAGAAAAAATTGGGGGTATGTTTTAAAATTTCGACACGGGCCATCTCCTAGCGGCTCGCCAGCTACCACGAGAATGGAATAGCCATGTTCTCGCAAATCGAAAGTAGAACGACCCCGACAAGATGCCGAACCAATGATTTTGGCAACCCAGAAGTCTGAAACAGCCAAAAAACCACCCAAGAATGCTCCCGAAACGCCCACAAAACTCATCAGTTTGACTTGTTCGCGCCATTTGCCGGGGATTTGCCGGTTTGGATCCAGTTTTTGGTCGAAAATCTTAAACAACCGACATAAAGAACGGCCTGAACGGACATCTGGTCATTGAGCTCCACTTCCCCAATTCTGACAGGCCCTAAACCGAGCAAAAATGTGGGGTATGTTGTAAATTTCGATGTGGGCCATCTCCTGGCGATTCACCAGCTGCCGCGAGAATGGCGTTGCCCTGTTCTTGCAAATCGAAAGAAGAACGACAACGACAGAATGCCGGACTTGATGATTTTGGCCGCCTAAAAGTCTGACCTAGCTAAAAAACAACCCTAGAATGCTCACAAAACGCCTAGAAAACTCGCCGATTTGACCCGTTCGCGCCATTTGCCGGGGATTTCCCAGTTTGGATTCAGTTTCTGGTCGAAAATCTTGAACAACCGACACAAAAATCAGCCTGAACGGACATTTGGCCACCGAGCCCCACTTCCCTAGGCTTGACAGGCCCTAAACCGAGCAAAAATGGGGGGTATATTGTAAATTTCAACCCGAGCCATCTCCAGGTGGTTCACCAGTTGCTATGGGAATGGCGTCGCCTTGTTCTTGCGAATCGAAAGTAAAATGACCCCGACAAGACATCAGACTAATGATTTTGGCCACTAGAAATCTGAAATAGCTAAAAAACCACCCTAGAATGCTCTCAAAACGCCTAGAAAACTCGCCGGTTTGACCTATTCGTGCCATTTCTCGAGGATTTGCCGGTTTGGATCTAGTTTCTTATCGAAAATCATGAACAACCGACACAAAGATCGGCCCAAACTGATATCTAGCCACCGAACCCCACTTCCCCAAGCCTAACAAGCCCTAAATCGAGCAAAAATGGGGGGTATGTTGTAAATTTCGACGCGGGCCATCTCCTGGTGGTTCACCAGCTGCCACGAGAATGGCATTGCCCTGTTCTCGCAAATCGAAAGTAGAACGACCCCAACAAGAAGATGGACCGATGATTTTGGCCACCCAAAAGTCTGAAACAGCCAAACAACCACCTTAGAATGCTCCCAAAACGCCTAGAAAACTCACTGGTTTGACCCGTTCGCGCCATTTGCCGGGGAATTGCCGATTTTCAATAACCGACACAAAGATAGGCCCAAACGGACATTTGGCCACCGAGCCCCACTTCCCCAGCCCTAAGAGACCCTAAACCGAGCAAAAATATGGGGTATATTGTAAATTTCGATACAGGCCATCTCCTGGCGATTCGCCAGCTACCGCGGGAATGTCGTCACCCTATTCTCACGAATCGAAAGTAGAACGACCCTAAACGGACACCAGACCAATGATTTTGGCCCCCCAGAAGTAGGAAACAGCCAAAAAACCACCCTAGAATGCTCCCAAAATGCTTAGAAAGCTCGCCGGTTTCACCCGTTCGCACCATTTGCTGGGGATTTGCAGGATTGGATCCAGTTTCTAGTTGAAAATCTTGAGCAACTAATACAAAGATTGGCCAGAACGGACATCTGGCCGCCGAGCCCCATTTTCCCAACCCTCATAGGCCCTAAACCGAGCAAAAACGTGGGGCATGTTGTAAATTTCGACGCGGGCCATCTCCTGGGGGTTCGCCAGCTGCCGCGGGAATGGTGTCGCCCTGTTCTCGTGAATCGAAAGCAGAATGACCTTGAACCGAGGCCAGACCGATGATTTTGGCCGCCCAGAAGTCGGAAACAGCCAAAAAACCACCCAAGAATGCTCCCAAAATGCCTAGCAAACTTGCCGATTTGACCCATTCACGCAATTTATT
Source organism: Corymbia maculata (assembly GCA_014182735.1). Taxonomy (NCBI): domain Eukaryota; kingdom Viridiplantae; phylum Streptophyta; class Magnoliopsida; order Myrtales; family Myrtaceae; genus Corymbia; species Corymbia maculata. Next base: position 31,012 of record JABKBS010000012.1, on the reverse strand, counting down.
GGGGATTTGCCGGTTTGATCCGTTTCTAGTTGAAAATCTTGAACAACCAACACAAAGATAGGCCCGAACGGTCATCGGCCACCGAGTCCCACTTTCCCAACCTTGATAGGCCCTAAACCGAGCAAAAATGTTAGGTATGTTGTAAATTTCGACGTGGGCCATCTCTTGCCGATTCACCAGCTGACACGAGAATGGCATCGCTTTGTATTTACGAATCAAAAAAAGAATGACCCTGAACGGACGCTAGACCGATTATTTTGACCGCCCAAAAGTCGGAAACAACCAAAAAAACCACCTTAGAATGCTCCCAAAACGCAAGAAAACTCATTGATTTGACTCGTTCGCACAATTTGCTAGGGATTTGCCGGTTTGGATCCAATTTCTGATCGAAAATCTTGAACAACCGACAAAAAGAATGGCCCGAATGGACATCTAGCCACTAAGCCCCACTTCCCCAGCCCTAAGAGGCCCGAAACCGAGCAAAAAAGTGGAGTATGTTGTAAATTTTGACGCGGGCCATCTCCTGGCGGTTCGCCAGCTGCCGCGAGAATGGCGTCGCCCTTTTCTCGCGAACCGAAAGCAGAACGACCCCGACATGAATCGAATGTAGAACAACCCTAAACGCATGCCAGACCGATGATTTTCACCCCCCAGAAGTCGGAAACAGCCGAAAAACCACCCTAGAATGCTCCCAAAACACCCAGAAAACTCGCCGGTTTGACGCGTTCTTGCCATTTGCCAGCGATTTGCCGATTTGGATCCAGTTTCTGGTGGAAAATCTTGAACAACTGACACATAGATAAGCCCGGATGGACATCGGCGGCGAGCCCCACTTCCCTAGCCCCGATAGGCCATAAACCGAGCAAAAATGTTGGGTATGTTGTGAATTTCGACGCGGGCCATCTGCGGCGGCTCGCCAACTACCGCGAGAATGGCGTCGCCCTATTCTTGCGAATCGAAAGCAGAACAACCCCGACAGGATGCCAAACTGATTATTTTGGCTACTTAGAAGTCAAAAATAGCCAAAAAACCATTCTAAAATGCTCCCAAAACACCTAGAAAACTCACCGGTTTGACTCGTTCTTGCCATTTGCCATAGATTTGCCCGTTTGGATCCAGTTTCTGATCAAAAATCTTTAACAACCAACACAAAGATAAGCCCGGACGGACATCTGGCCGCCGAGCTCCACTTCCCCAGCCTTGATAAGCCCTAAACCGAGCAAAAATGTTAGGTATGTAATAAATTTCGACGCAGGCCATCTACTAGGGGCTCGCCAGCTGCCGCAGGAATGGCATCACCCTATTCTTGCGAATCGAAAGCAGAACGACCCCGACAGGATGCTAGACCGATGATTTTGGCTACCTAGAAGTCGGAAATAGCTAAAAAAACGACGTTTGAATGCTCCCAAAACACCTAGAAAACTAACCGGTTTGACTTGTTATTGCCATTAGCAGGCGATTTGCCGGTTTGGATCCAATTTCTAGTCGAAAATCTTGAACAAACGACACAAAGATAAGCCTGGACGGACATCTGGCCACCGAGCCCGACTTCCCCAACCCTGATAGGCCCTAAACCAAGGAAAATTGTTGGGTATGTTGTAAATTTTGACGCGGACCATCTACTAGTGGCTTGCCAGCTGCTATGGGAATGGCGTCGCCCTAGTCTTGCAAATCGAAAGTAGAACGACCCCGACAGGACGCTAGACCAATGATTTTGGCTGCACAAAAGTCAAAAACAGCTTAAGAACCACCCTAGAATGCTCCAAAAACACCTAGAAAACTAACCGGTTTGACTCGTTCTTGCCCTTTGCCGGTGATTTGCCGGTTTGGATCCGGTTCTAGTTGAAAATCTTGAACAACCGATAGAAAGATATGCCCGAACGGACATCTGGCCGCCGAGCCCCACTTCCCCAGCCCTGATAGGCCCTAAACCGAGCAAAAATGTTGTGTATGGTGTAACTTTTGACGCGGGCTATCTACTAGAGCATTGCCAGCTACCGCGGGAATGGCGTTGCCCTATTCTTGCGAATCGAAAGTAGAATGACCCCGACACGATGCCAGACCGATGATTTTAGCTGCCCAGAAGTCGGAAACAGCTAAAAAACCACCCTAGAATGCTCCCAAAATGCCCTAAAAACTCACCGGTTTGACTCGTTCTTGCTATTTGCCGGCGATTTGCCGATTTGGATCAAGTTTTTGGTCGAAAATCTTGAACAACCGACACAAAGATAAGCTCAGATGAACATCAGGCCGCCGAGCCCCACTTCCCCCGCCCTGATAGGCCCTAAATCAAGCAAAAATGTTGGCTATGTTGTAAATTTCGACGCGGGCCATCTAATGGTGGCTCGCCAGCTGCCGCAGGAATGGCGTCGCCCTATTCTTGCGAATCGAAAGTAGAACGATCCCGAAAAGACACTAGACCGATGATTTTGGCTGCCCAGAAGTCGGAAACAGCTTAAAAACGATGATTGAATGCTCCCAAAATGCCTAGAAAACTAACCGGTTTGACTCGTTCTTGCCATTTGCTGGCAATTTGCCGGTTTGGATCAAGTTTTTGGTCAAAAATCTTGAACAACTGACACAAAGATAAGCCCGGACGAACATCAAGCCGCCGAGCCCCACTTCCCCAGGCCTGATAGGCCCTAAACCGAGGAAAAATGTTGGGTATGTTGTAAATTTCGACGCGGACCATCTACTGGCGGCTCGCCAGCTGCTGCGGGAATGGCATCACCCTAGTCTTGCGAATCGAAAGTAGAACGATCCCGACAGGACGCCAGACCGATGATTTTGGCTGCCCAGAAGTCAGAAACATCTTAAGAACCACCCAAGAATGCTCCAAAAACGCCTAGAAAACTAACCGGTTTGACTCGTTCTTGCTCTTTGCCGGCGATTTGCCGGTTTGGATCTAGTTTCTGGTCGAAAATCTTGAACAACCGATAGAAAGATATGCCTGAATGGACATCGGCCCACCGAGCCCCACTTCCCCAACCCTAATAGGCCCAAAATCGAGCAAAAATGTTGGCTATGTTGTAAATTTAGACGTGGGCCATCTACTGGAGCATTGCCAACTGCTGCAGGAATGGCGTCGCCCTATTCTTGCGAATCGAAAGCAGAACGACCCCAACACGATGCCAGACCGATGATTTTGGCTGCCCAGAAGTCGAAAACAGCTAAAAAACCACCATAGAATGCTCCAAAAATGCCCTGAAAACTCACCGGTTTGACTCGTTCTTGCCATTTGCTGGCGATTTGCCAGTTTGGATCAAGTTCTTGGTCAAAAATCTTTAACAACCGACACAAAGATAAGCGCGGATGAACATCAGGCCGTCGAGCCCCACTTCCCCAACTTGATAGGCCCTAAACCGAGCAAAAATGTTGGGTATGTTGTAAATTTCGATGCGGGCCATCTACTAGCGGCTCGCCAGCTACCTCGGGAATGGCGCCGCCCTATTCCCACGAATCAAAAGAAGAACGACCCCAACAGCATGCCAGACCGATGATTTTGGCTCCCTAGAGGTCCGAAACAAGCAAAAAACCACCCTAGAATGGTCCCAAAATGCCTAGAAAACTCATTGTTTGACCCATCCGCACCATTTGCCAAGGATTTTCCGGTTTGGATCCAGTTTCTATTCGAAAATCTCGAACAATCGACAGAAAGATGAGCCTGTACGGACATATGGCCGCCGAGCCTCGCTTCCCCAACCCTGATAGGCCCTAAACCAAGCAAAAATGTTGGGTATGTTGTACATTTCGACGCGGGCTATCTTCTGGCGGCTCGCCTGCTGCCTGGGGAATGGCATCGCCCTATTCTCATGAATACAAAGCAGAACATCCCCAACAGCACGCCAGACCAATGATTTTGGCTCCCTAGAGGTCGGAAAAAGGAAAAAAACCGCCTAGAATGGTCCCAAAATGCCTAGAAAACTTTCCGGTTTGACCCATTTGCACCATTTGCCAATGATTTTCCTATTTGGATCTAGTTTCTGGTTAAAAATCTTCCATAACCAACAGAAAGATAGGCCTGTATGGACATCTGGCCACCAAGCTCCACTTCCCCGACCCTACGATAGGCCCTAAAGAAACCAAGCAAAAATGTTGGGTATGTTGTAAATTTCGACGTGGGCCATCTACTGGCGGCTCGCCAGCCGCCTCGGGAATGGCCCCACCCTGTTCTTGCGAATCGGAAGTGGAACGACCCCAACAACACGCCCAACCGATGATTTTGGTTGCCCAGAAGTCGGAAACAAGCAAAAAACCACCCTAGAATAGTCCCAAAATGCCTAGAAAACTCGCCGGCTTGACCCGTTCGCACCATTTGGCGAGGATTTTCCTGTTTGGATCCAGTTTCTGGTCGAAAATCTCGAACAGCGAGTAGAGAAATAAACCCGTACGGACATCCGGCCGCCGAGCCCCACTTCTCCAGCCTTGATAGGCCCTAAATTGAGTAATAATGTTGTCTATGTAATAAATTTCGACGCGGGTCATCTACCGGTGGCTCACCAGCCGCCCCGGGAAAGGCGCTACCCTATTCTCGCGAATCGAAAGTGGAACGACCCCAACAACATGCCGAACCGATGATTTTGGCTGCCCAAAAGTTGGAAATAGGCAAAAAACCACCCTAGAATGGTCCTAAAATGGCTAGAAAACTCGCCAGATTGACCCGTTCGCACCATTCACTGATGATTTTCCCATTTGGATCTAGTTTCGGGTCAAAAATCTCAAACAACGGGCAAATAGATAAGCCCGTACGGACATCCGGCCGCCCAAACCCCACTTCCCAAGCCACGATAGGCCCTAGACCAGAGCAAAAATGTTGTCTATGTTGCAAATTTCGACGCCGGTCATCCACCGACGGCTCACCCCGGCCACCCCCCGGAATGGTGCTGCCTGTTCACACGAATCGGAAGCAGAAGGACTCCAATAGCACGCCGAACTGATGATTTTGGCTGCTCAGAAATCAGAAACGGGCAAAAAACAACCCTAGAATGGTCCCAAAATGCCTAGAAAACTCACCGGCTTGACCTGTTTACACCATTCGGCGGGTATTTTCCCATTTGGATCCGGTTTCGGTTGAAAATCTCAAACAACAAGTAGAGAGATAAGCCTGTATGGACATCCGCCCGCCGAGCCCCACTTCCCTAGCCTAGATAGGCTCTAGACCGAGTAAAAATATTTTCTATGTTGTAAATTTCAACGCGGGTCATCCATCGGCGGCTCGCCAACCACGCCAAGAACGGTGCTGCCCTGTTCTCGCGAATTAGAAGTGGAACGACCACGACAGCACACCAAACCGACGATTTTGGCTGCCCAGAAGTCGGAAACAGGCAAAAAACCACGCTAGAATGGTCCCAAAATGCCTAGAAAACTCCCCGGCTTGACCCGTGCGCACCATTTGGCGGGGATTTTGCTTTGTTTGGGTCATGTTTCTAGTCGAAAATCTCGAACATCGGGCAATGAGATAGGCCCGTACGGACATCCGGCCACCGAGCCCCACTTCCCCAGCCTTGATAGGCCATAAACCGAGCAAAAATGTTGTCTATGATGTAAATTTCGACGCGGGTCACCTATCGGCGGCACGCCGGCCAGCCGCCCCGGGAACGGCGTTGCCCTATTCTGGCGGATCGAAAGAGGAACGGCCCCAACAGCACGCCGGACCGGTGATTTCGGCTGCCCGGAAGTCGGAAACAAGCCAAAAGACCACCCCAGAATGGCCCCAAAATGCCTAGAAAACTCGCCGGCTTGACCCGTTCGCACCATTTGGCGGGGATTTTCCTATTTGGGTCCAATTCTTAGTCGAAAATCTCGAACAGCGGGCAGCGAGATAGGCCCATTCGGACATCCGGCCGCCGAGCCCCACTTCCCCAGCCCTCATAGGCCCTAAACCGAGCAAAAATGTTGTCTATGTTGTAAATTTCGACGGGGTCACCTACCGGCGGCACGCCAGCCGCCCCGAGAATGGCGCTGCCCTGTTCTGGCGGATCAAAAGCGGAACGGCCCCAACAGCACGCCGGACCGGTGATTTCGGCTGCCCAGAAGTCGGAAACAGGCAAAAGACCACCCTAGAATGGTCCCAAAATGCCTAGAAAACTCGCCGGCTTGACCCGTTCGCACCATTTGGCGGGGATTTTGCTATTTGGGTCCAGTTTCTGGTCGAAAATCTCGAACAGCGGGCAGCGAGATAGGCCCGTACGGACATCCGGAGGCCGAGCCCCACTTCCCCAGCCTTGATAGGCCCTAAACCGAGCAAAAATTTTGTCTATGTTGTAAATTTCGACGTGGGTAACCTACCGGCGACATGCCAGCCGCCTCGGGAATGGTGCTGCCCTGTTCTGGCGAATCGAAAGTGGAACGGTCCCAACAGCACGCCGGACCGGTATTTCGGCTGCCCGGAAGTCGGAAACAGGCCAAAAGACCACCCCAGAATGGTCCCAAAATGCCTAGAGAACTCGTCGGCTTGACCCGTTCGCACCATTTGGCGGGGATTTTGGTGTTTGGGTCCAGTTTCGGGTAGAAAATCTCGAACAACGAGCAGCCAGATAGGCCCGTACGGACATCCGGAGGCCGAGCCCCACTTCCCCAGCCCTGATAGGCCCTAAACCGAGCAAAAAAAGTTGTCTATGTTGTAAATTTCGACGGGTCACCTACCGGCGGCACGCCCGCCGCCGCCCCGGAACGTCGCCATCCCACGTTATGGCGGATCGAAAATGGAACGGCCCCAACAGCACGCCGGACCGGTGATTTCGGCTGCCCAGAAGTCGGAAACAGGCCAAAAGACCACCCTAGAATGGTCCCAAAATGTCTAGAGAACTCGCCGGCTTGACCCGTTTGCACCATTTGGCGGGGATTTTGCTGTTTGGGTCCGGTTTCCGTTCAAAAATCTCGAACAACGAGCAACCAGATAGGCCCGTACGAACATCCGAAGGCCAAGCCCCACTTCCCCAACCACGAGAGGCCCTAAACCGAGCAAAAAAATGTTGTCTATGTTGTAAATTTCGACGCGGGTCACCTACGGCGGCATGCCACCGCCCCCTAGGAACGTCGCTCGCCCCAAAAGCACGCCGGACCCGTGATTTTGGCGGATCGAAAGCGGAACGGCCCCAACAACCACCGCGGACCGGTGATTTCGGCTTCCCCAAAATCGGAAACAAGCCAAAAGACCACCCCGAGAATGGTCCCAAAATGCCTAGAGAACTCGCCGGCTTGACCCGTTCGCACCATTTGGCGGGGATTTTGCGGTTTGGGTCCGGTTTCGGTCGAAAATCTCGAACAATGGCGGCGAGATAGGCCCGTACGGACATCCGGAGGCCCCCCACTTCCCCGGCCCGAGAGGCCCTAAACCGAGCAAAAATTTGTCTATGTTGTAAATTTCGACGGGGTCACCTACCGGCGGCACGCCCGCCGCCCGGGAACGTCGCCACCACGTGCTGCGGATCGAAAGTGGAACGGCCCCAACAACACGGCACGCCGGACCGGTGATTTCGGCTTCCCGAAGTCGGAAACGAGGCCAAAAGACCACCCCCCGAATGGTCCCAAAATGCCTAGAGAACTCGTCCGGCTTGACCCGTTCGCACCATTTGGCGGGGATTTTGCTTTGTTTGGGTCCGGTTTCTAGTCGAAAATCTCGAACAACGGGCAGCGAGATAGGCCCGTACGGACATCCGGAGGCCGAGCCCCACTTCCCGGCCACGATAGGCCCTAAATCGAAAAAAAAATGTTGTTTATGTTGTAATTTCGACGCGGGTCACCTACCGGCGGCACGCCAGCCGCCCCGGGAACGTCGCTGCCATGTTCTGGCGGATCGAAAGCGGAACGGCCCCAAAAGCACGCCGGACCGGTGATTTCGGCTGCCCGGAAGTCGGAAACAGGCCAAAAGACCACCCCAGAATGGTCCCAAAATGCCTAGAGAACTCGCCGGCTTGACCCGTTCGCACCATTTGGCGGGGATTTTGCAGTTTGGGTCCAGTTTCTGGTCGAAAATCTCGAACAACGGGCAGCGAGATAGGCCCGTACGGACATCCGGAGGCCGAGCCCCACTTCCCCAGCCCCGAGAGGCCCTAAACCGAGCAAAAAAGTTGTCTATGTTGTAAATTTCGACGCGGGTCACCTACCGGCGGCACGCCAGCCGCCCCGGGAACGTCGCTGCCCTGTCCTGGCGGATCGAAAGCGGAACGGCCCCAACAGCACGCGGGACCGGTGATTTCGGCTGCCCAGAAGTCGGAAACAGGCCAAAAGACCACCCCAGAATGGTCCCAAAATGCCTAGAGAACTCGCCGGCTTGACCCGTTCGCACCATTTGGCGGGGATTTTGCAGTTTGGGTCCGGTTTCCGGTCGAAAATCTCGAACAGCGGGCGGCCAGGATAGGCCCCGTACGGACATCCGGAGGCCGAGCCCCACTTGCCCAGCCTTGAGAGGCCCTAAACCGAGCAAAAAAGTTGTCTATGTTGTAAATTTCGACGCGGGTCACCTAACGGCGGCACGCCAGCCCCCCCAAGAACGTTGCTGCCCTGTCTTGGCGGATCGAAAGCGGAACGGCCCTAACAGCACGCCGGACCCGTGATTACGGCTGCCAAGAAGTCGGAAACAGGCAAAAAGACCACCCCTAAATGGTCCCAAAATGCCTAGAGAACTCGTCGGGCTTGACCCGTTCGCACCATTTGGCGGGGATTTTGCGGTTTGGGTCCGGTTTCCGGTCGAAAATCTCGAACGGCGGGCAGCCGAGATAGGCCCGTACGGACATCCGGAGGCCGAGCCCCACTCGCCCAGCCCAGAGAGGCCCTAAACCGAGCAAAAAAGTTGTCTATGTTGTAAATTTCGACGCGGGTCACCTACCGGCGGCACGCCCGCCGCCCCGGGAACGTCGCTGCCTCGTCCTAGCGGATCGAAAGCGGAACGGCCCCAACAGCACGCCGGACCGGTGATTTCGGCTTTCCAGAAGTCGGAAACAGGCCAAAAGACCACCCCAGAATGGTCCCAAAATGCCTAGAGAACTCGCCGGCTTGACCCGTTCGCAGCATTTGGCGGGGATTTTGCAGTTTGGGTCCGGTTTCCGGTCGAAAATCTCGAACAGCGGGCAGCCAGATAGGCCCGTACGGACATCCGGAGGCCGAGCCCCACTTGCCCGGCCCTGAGAGGCCCTAAACCGAGCAAAAAAGTTGTCTATGTTGTAAATTTCGACGGGGTCACCTACCGGCGGCACGCCCGGCCCGCCGCCCGGAACGTCGCTGCCCTGTCTGGCGGATCGAAAGCGGAACGGCCCCAACAGCACGGCGGACCGGTGATTTCGGCTGCCCGAAGTCGGAAACGAGGCCAAAAGACCACCCCCAGAATGGTCCCAAAATGCCTAGAGAACTCGCCGGCTTGACCCGTTCGCACATTTGGCGGGGATTTTGCGGTTTGGGTCCGGTTTCGGTCGAAAATCTCGAACGGCGGGCGCGAGGATAGGCCCGTACGGACATCCGGGGCCGAGCCCCACTTGCCCCCGGCCACGAGAGGCCCTAAACCGAGCAAAAAAAGTTGTCTATGTTGTAAATTTCGACGCGGGTCACCTACCGGCGGCACGCCCGCCCCCGGGAACGTCGCGCCTGTCTTGTCGCGGATCGAAAGCGGAACGGCCCCAACGGCACGCCGGGACCGGTGATTTCGGCTGCCCGAAGTGCCCGAAGTCGGAAACGAGGCCAAAAGACCACCCCAGAATGGTCCCAAAATGCCTAGAGAACTCGCCGGCTTGACCCGTTCGCACCATTTGGCGGGGATTTTGCGGTTTGGGTCCGTTTCGGGTCGAAAATCTCGAACGGCGGGCGGCGGATAGGCCCGTACGGACATCCGGAGGCCGAGCCCCACTTGCCCAGCCCCGAGAGGCCATAAACCGAGCAAAAAAGTTGTCTATGTTGTAAATTTCGACGCGGGTCACCTACCGGCGGCACGCCAGCCGCCCCGGGAATGTCGCTGCCCTGTTCTGGCGGATCGAAAGCGGAACGGCCCCAACAGCACGCCGGACCGGTGATTTCGGCTGCCCGGAAGTCGGAAACAGGCCAAAAGACCACCCCGGAATGGTCCCAAAATGCCTAGAGAACTCGCCGGCTTGACCCGTTCGCGGCATTTGGCGGGGATTTTGCGGTTTGGGTCCAGTTTCCGGTCGAAAATCTCGAACGGCGGGCGCCGGAGATAGGCCCGTACGGACATCCGGAGGCCGAGCCCCACTTGCCCGGCCACGAGAGGCCCTAAACCGAGCAAAAGTTGTCTATGTTGTAAATTTCGACGCGGGTCACCTACCGGCGGCACGCCCGCCCGCCGCCCGGGAACGTCGCGCCCCTGCCATATCTGGCGGATCGAAAGCGGAACGGCCCCAACGGCACGCCGGGACCGGTGATTTCGGCTGCCCAGAAGTCGGAAACAAGGCCAAAAGACCACCCCAGAATGGTCCCAAAATGCCTAGAGAACTCGCCGGCTTGACCCGTTCGCGGCATTTGGCGGGGATTTTGCGGTTTGGGTCCAGTTTCCGGTCGAAAATCTCGAACAGCGGGCCGCCGGATAGGCCCGTACGGACATCCGGAGGCCGAGCCCCACTTGCCCAGCCTCGAGAGGCCCTAAACCGAGCAAAAAAGTTGTCTATGTTGTAAATTTCGACGGGTCACCTACCGGCGGCACGCCCGGCCCGCCCGGGAACGTCGCTGCCCCTGTCTGGCGGATCGAAAGCGGAACGGCCCCAACGGCCACGCCGGGCCGGTGATTTGGCTGCCCGAAGTCGGAAACGGGCCAAAAGACCACCCCAGAATGGTCCCAAAATGCCTAGAGAACTCGCCGGCTTGACCCGTTCGCACCATTTGGCGGGGATTTTGCGGTTTGGGTCCGGTTTCCGGTCGAAAATCTCGAACGGGCGGGCGGCGGATAGGCCCGTACGGACATCGGAGGCCCCCCACTTGCCCGGCCAGAGGGCCCTAAACCGAGCAAAAAAGTTGTCTATGTTGTAAATTTCGACGCGGGTCACCTACGGGCGGCACGCCCGGCCGCCCCCGGGAACGTCGCCCCCTGTCTGGCGGATCGAAAGCGGGCGGAACGGCCCCAACGGCACACGCGGGCCCGGTGATTTCGGCTGCCCGGAAGTCGGAAACGGCCAAAAGACCACCCCGGAATGGTCCCAAAATGCCTAGAGAACTCGCCGGCTTGACCCGTTCGCGGCATTTGGCGGGGATTTTGCGGTTTGGGTCCATTTTCCGGTCGAAAATCTCGAACAGCGGGCGGCCAGATAGGCCCGTACGGACATCTGGAGGCCGAGCCCCACTTGCCCGGCCAGAGAGGCCCTAAACCGAGCAAAAAAGTTGTCTATGTTGTAAATTTCGACGCGGGTCACCTACCGGCGGCACGCCAGCCGCCCGGGAACGTCGCTGCCCTGTCCTGGCGGATCGAAAGCGGAACGGCCCCAACAGCACGCCGGACCGGTGATTTCGGCTGCCCAGAAGTCGGAAACAGGCCAAAAGACCACCCCAGAATGGTCCCAAAATGCCTAGAGAACTCGCCGCTTGACCCGTTCGCGGCATTTGGCGGGGATTTTGCGGTTTGGGTCCGTTTCCGGTCGAAAATCTCGAACGGCGGGCGCCGGATAGGCCCGTACGGACATCGGAGGCCGAGCCCCACTTGCCCGGCCACGAGAGGCCCTAAACCCAGAGCAAAAAAGTTGTCTATGTTGTAAATTTCGACGCGGGTCACCTACCGGCGGCACGCCCGGCCGCCCCCGGGAACGTCGCTGCCCTGTCTGGCGGATCGAAGCGGAACGGCCCCAACGGCACGCCGGGACCGGTGATTTCGGCTGCCCGAAGTCGGAAACGGGCCAAAAGACCACCCCAGAATGGTCCCAAAATGCCTAGAGAACTCGCCGGCTTGACCCGTTCGCGGCATTTGGCGGGGATTTTGCGGTTTGGGTCCGGTTTCCGTCGAAAATCTCGAACGGCGGGCGCCGGATAGGCCCGTACGGACATCGGGGCCGAGCCCCACTTGCCCGGCCCACGAGAGGGCCCTAAACCGAGCAAAAAAGTTGTCTATGTTGTAAATTTCGACGGGGGTCACCTACCGGCGGCACGCCCGGCCGCCCCCGGGAACGTCGCTGCCCCTGTCTGGCGGATCGCGAAGCGGAACGGCCCCAACGGCACGCCGGGGACCGGTGATTTCGGCTGCCCGAAGTCGGAAACGGGCCAAAAGACCACCCCCGAGAATGGCCAAAATGCCTAGAGAACTCGCCGGCTTGACCCGTTCGCGGCATTTGGCGGGGATTTTGCGGTTTGGGTCCGGTTTCCGGTCGAAAATCTCGAACAACGGGCGCCGGATAGGCCCGTACGGACATCGGGAGGCCGAGCCCCACTTCCCCCGGCCACGAGAGAGGCCCTAAGCCGAGCAAAAAAGTTGTCTATGTTGTAAATTTCGACGCGGGTCACCTACCGGCGGCACGCCCGGCCGCCCGGGAACGTCGTCGCTGCCCCTGTCTGGCGGATCGAAAGCGGAACGGCCCCAACGGCACGCCGGGCCGGTGATTTCGGCTGCCCGAAGTCGGAAACGGGCCAAAAGACCACCCCCCAGAATGGTCCCAAAATGCCTAGAGAACTCGCCGGCTTGACCCGTTCGCGGCATTTGGCGGGGATTTTGCGGTTTGGGTCCGTTTCCGGTCGAAAATCTCGAACGGCGGGCGCCGGATAGGCCCGTACGGACATCGGAGGCCGAGCACCCACTTGCCCGGCCACGAGAGGCCCTAAGCCGAGCAAAAAAAAGTTGTCTATGTTGTAAATTTCGACGCGGGTCACCTACGGCGGCACGCCCGGCCGCCCGGGAACGTCGCTGCCCTGTCTGGCGGATCGAAAGCGGAACGGCCCCAACGGCACGCCGGGACCGGTGATTTCGGCTGCCCGAGAAGTCGGAAACAGGCCAAAAGACCACCCCAAATGGTCCCAAAATGCCTAGAGAACTCGCCGGCTTGACCCGTTCGCGGCATTTGGCGGGGATTTTGCAGTTTGGGTCCAGTTTCCGGTCGAAAATCTCGAACGGCGGGCGCCGAGATAGGCCGGCCCGTACGGACATCGGAGGCCGAGCCCCACTTGCCCGCCCCGAGGCCCTAAACCGAAAAAAAAAGTTGTCTATGTTGTAAATTTCGACGGGGTCACCTACCGGCGGCACGCCCGGCCGCCCCCGGGAACGTCGCTGCCCTGTCTGGCGGATCGAAAGCGCGGAACGGCCCCAACGGCACACCGGGGGACCGGTGATTTCGGCTGCCCGAAGTCGGAAACGAGGCCAAAAGACCACCCCCAGAATGGTCCCAAAATGCCTAGAGAACTCGCCGGCTTGACCCGTTCGCGGCATTTGGCGGGGATTTTGCGGTTTGGGTCCGTTTCCGGTCGAAAATCTCGAACGGCGGGCGCCGGATAGGCCCGTACGGACATCGGAGGAGGCCGAGCCCCACTTGCCCGGCCACGAGAGGCCCTAAACCGAGCAAAAAAGTTGTCTATGTTGTAAATTTCGACGGGGGTCACCTACCGGCGGCACGCCAGCCCGCCCCGAGGAACGTCGCTGCCCTGTCTGGCGGATCGGAAAGCGGAACGGCCCCCCGCACACGCCGGGCCGGTGATTTCGGCTGCCCGAAGTCGGAAACGAGGCCAAAAGACCACCCCCAGAATGGTCCCAAAATGCCTAGAGAACTCGCCGGCTTGACCCGTTCGCGGCATTTGGCGGGGATTTTGGGTTTGGGTCCAGTTTCCGGTCGAAAATCTCGAACGGCGGGCGGCCCGAGATAGGCCGTACGGACATCGGGAGGCCGAGCCCCACTTCCCCCCGGCCACGAGAGGCCCTAAACCGAGCAAAAAAGTTGTCTATGTTGTAAATTTCGACGCGGGTCACCTACCGGCGGCACGCCAGCCGCCCCAGGAACGTCGCTTGCCCTGTCTGGCGGATCGGAAGCGGAACGGCCCCAACGGCACACGCGGGGACCGGTGATTTCGGCTGCCCGGAAGTCGGAAACGGGGCCAAAAGACCACCCCCAGAATGGTCCCAAAATGCCTAGAGAACTCGCCGGCTTGACCCGTTCGCGGCATTTGGCGGGGATTTTGCGGTTTGGGTCCGTTTCCGGTCGAAAATCTCGAACGGCGGGCGGCCAGATAGGCCCGTACGGACATCGGAGGCCGAGCCCCACTTGCCCGGCCACGAGAGGCCCTAAACCGAGCAAAAAAAAAGTGTCTATGTTGTAAATTTCGACGCGGGTCACCTACCGGCGGCACGCCCGGCCGCCCGGGAACGTCGCTGCCCTGTCCTGGCGGATCGAAAGCGGAACGGCCCCAACGGCACACGCCGGACCGGTGATTTCGGCTGCCCGAAGTCGGAAACAGGCCAAAAGACCACCCCCGAATGGTCCCAAAATGCCTAGAGAACTCGCCGGCTTGACCCGTTCGCGGCATTTGGCGGGGATTTTGCGGTTTGGGTCCGGTTTCCGTCGAAAATCTCGAACGGCGGGCGCGCCGATAGGCCCGTACGGACATCGGGCCAGAGCCCCACTTGCCCCGGCCACGAGAGGCCCTAAGCCGAGCAAAAAAGTTGTCTATGTTGTAAATTTCGACGCGGGTCACCTACCGGCACGCCGCCGCCCGGGAACGTCGCTGCCCTGTCTGGCGGATCGGATCGAAGCGGAACGGCCCCAACGGCACACGCCGGGCCGGTGATTTCGGCTGCCCGAAAGTCGGAAACGGGCCAAAAGACCCCCCGAAATGGTCCCAAAATGCCTAGAGAACTCGCCGGCTTGACCCGTTCGAGGCATTTGGCGGGGATTTTGCGGTTTGGGTCCAGTTTCCGGTCGAAAATCTCGAACGGCGGGCGCCGCCGGATAGGCCCGTACGGACATCGGGAGGCCGAGCCCCACTTGCCCGGCCACGAGAGGCCCTAAACCGAGCAAAAAAGTTGTCTATGTTGTAAATTTCGACGGGGTCACCTACCGGCGGCACGCCCGGCCGCCCCCCGGGAACGTCGCTGCCCTGTCTGGGGATCGGAGCGGAACGGCCCCAACGGCACGCCGGGCCCGGTGATTTCGGCTGCCCGAAGTCGGAAACGGGCCAAAAGACCACCCCAGAATGGTCCCAAAATGCCTAGAGAACTCGCCGGCTTGACCCGTTCGCGGCATTTGGCGGGGATTTTGCGGTTTGGGTCCAGTTTCCGGTCGAAAATCTCGAACAGCGGGCGCGCGGGATAGGCCCGTACGGACATCGGGAGGCCGAGCCCCACTTGCCCGGCCACGAGAGGCCCTAAACCGAGCAAAAAAAAAGTTGTCTATGTTGTAAATTTCGACGCGGGTCACCTACCGGCGGCACGCCCGGCCGCCCGGGAACGTCGCTGCCACTGTCTGGCGGATCGGAAAGCGGAACGGCCCCAACGGCACGCCGGGCCGGTGATTTCGGCTGCCCGGAAAGTCGGAAACGGGCCAAAAGACCACCCCCGAGAATGGTCCCAAAATGCCTAGAGAACTCGCCGGCTTGACCCGTTCGCGGCATTTGGCGGGGATTTTGCGGTTTGGGTCCGGTTTCCGGTCGAAAATCTCGAACGGCGGGCGCCGGATAGGCCCGTACGGACATCGGGAGGCCGAGCCCCACTTCCCCAGGCCCGAGAGGCCCTAAACCGAGCAAAAAAGTTGTCTATGTTGTAAATTTCGACGCGGGTCACCTACCGGCGGCACGCCAGCCGCCCCAGGAACGTCGCTGCCCTGTCCTGGCGGATCGAAAGCGGAACGGCCCCAACAGCACGCCGGACCGGTGATTTCGGCTGCCCAGAAGTCGGAAACAGGCCAAAAGACCACCCCAGAATGGTCCCAAAATGCCTAGAGAACTCGCCGGCTTGACCCGTTCGCGGCATTTGGCGGGGATTTTGCGGTTTGGGTCCAGTTTCCGGTCGAAAATCTCGAACGGCGGGCGCCGGATAGGCCCGTACGGACATCGGAGGCCGAGCCCCACTTGCCCGGCCACGAGAGGCCCTAAACCGAGCAAAAAAAGTTGTCTATGTTGTAAATTTCGACGGGGTCACCTACCGGCGGCACGCCCGGCCCCCCCCGGGAACGTCGCTGCCCTGTCTGGCGGGATCGATCGAAAGCGGAACGGCCCCAACAGCACGCCGGGCCGGTGATTTCGGCTGCCCGAAAGTCGGAAACAGGCCAAAAGACCACCCCAGAATGGTCCCAAAATGCCTAGAGAACTCGCCGGCTTGACCCGTTCGCGGCATTTGGCGGGGATTTTGCGGTTTGGGTCCAGTTTCCGGTCGAAAATCTCGAACAGCGGGCGGCGGATAGGCCCGTACGGACATCGGAGGCCGAGCCCCCACTTCCCCGGCCACGAGAGGCCCTAAACCGAGCAAAAAAGTTGTCTATGTTGTAAATTTCGACGCGGGTCACCTACCGGCGGCACGCCGCCCCCCCCGGAACGTCGCTGCCCCTGTCTGGCGGATCGGAAGCGGAACGGCCCCAACGGCACGCGGGCCGGTGATTTCGGCTGCCCGAAGTCGGAAACGAGGCCAAAAGACCACCCCGAATGGTCCCAAAATGCCTAGAGAACTCGCCGGCTTGACCCGTTCGCGGCATTTGGCGGGGATTTTGCGGTTTGGGTCCGGTTTCCGGTCGAAAATCTCGAACGGCGGGCGGCGGATAGGCCCGTACGGACATCGGAGGCCGAGCCCCACTTCCCCGGCCACTGAGAGGCCCTAAACCCCTAAGAGCAAAAAAGTTGTCTATGTTGTAAATTTCGACGGGGTCACCTACCGGCGGCACGCCCGGCCGCCCGGGAACGTCGCTGCCCTGTCCTGGCGGATCGGAAGCGGAACGGCCCCAACAGCACGCCGGACCGGTGATTTCGGCTGCCCAGAAGTCGGAAACGGGCAAAAGACCACCCCAGAATGGTCCCAAAATGCCTAGAGAACTCGCCGGCTTGACCCGTTCGCGGCATTTGGCGGGGATTTTGCAGTTTGGGTCCAATTTCCGGTCGAAAATCTCGAACGCCACGCGGCCAGAGAGGCCCGTACGGACATCCGGACGCTGAGCCCCACTTGCCCATCCCTGAAAGACCCCAAATCGAGCAAAAAAGTTGTCTATGTTGTAAATTTCGACGCGGGTCACCTACCGGCGGCACGCCAGCCGCCCCGGGAACGTCGCTGCCCTGTCCTGGCGGATCGGAAGCGGAACGGCCCCAACAGCACGCCGGACCGGTGATTTCGGCTGCCCAGAAGTCGGAAACAGGCCAAAAGACCACCCCAAAATGGTCCCAAAATGCCTAGAGAACTCGCCGGCTTGACCCGTTCGCGGCATTTGGCGGGGATTTTGCGGTTTGGGTCCAGTTTCCGGTCGAAAATCTCGAACGGCGGGCAGCCGGATAGGCCCGTACGGACATCCGGAGGCCGAGCCCCACTTCCCCGGCCATGAGAGGCCCTAAACCGAGCAAAAAAAGTTGTCTATGTTGTAAATTTCGACGCGGGTCACCTACCGGCGGCACGCCCGGCCGCCGCCCCGGAACGTCGCTGCCTGTCTCTGCGGATCGCAAGCGGAACGGCCCCAACAGCACTCCGGACCGGTGATTTCGGCTGCCCAGAATTGGGAAAAGGCCAAAAGACCACCCCAGAATGGTCCCAAAATGCCTAGAGAACTCGCCGGCTTGACCCGTTCGCGGCATTTGGCGGGGCTTTTGCGGTTTGGGTCCAGTTTCCGGTCGAAAATCTCGAACAGCGGGCGCCGGATAGGCCCGTACGGACATCGGAGGCCGAGCCCCACTTCCCCGGCCACGAGAGGCCCTAAACCGAGCAAAAAAGTTGTCTATGTTGTAAATTTCGACGGGGTCACCTACCGCGCACACGCCCGGCCGCCCGGGAAATCGCTGCCCTGTCTGGCGGATCGGAAGGGAACCCCCCCCGGCACGCCGGCCGGTGATTTCGGCTGCCCGGAAGTCGGAAACGAGGCCAAAAGACCACCCCCAGAATGGTCCCAAAATGCCTAGAGAACTCGCCGGCTTGACCCGTTCGCGGCATTTGGCGGGGATTTTGCGGTTTGGGTCCGGTTTCCGGTCGAAAATCTCGAACGGCGGGCGCCGGATAGGCCCGTACGGACATCGGAGGGCCGAGCCCCACTTCCCGGCCACGAGAGGCCCTAAACCGAGCAAAAAAGTTGTCTATGTTGTAAATTTCGACGCGGGTCACCTACCGGCGGCACGCCCGGCCCCGGGAACGTCGCTGCCACTGTCTGTCTG
Source organism: Corymbia maculata (assembly GCA_014182735.1). NCBI lineage: Eukaryota > Viridiplantae > Streptophyta > Magnoliopsida > Myrtales > Myrtaceae > Corymbia > Corymbia maculata. Next base: position 12,769 of record JABKBS010000012.1, on the reverse strand, counting down.
GCGGATCGGAAAGCGGAACGGCCCCAACGGCACGCCGGGGCCGGTGATTTCGGCTGCCCAGAAGTCGGAAACAGGCCAAAAGACCACCCCAGAATGGTCCCAAAATGCCTAGAGAACTCGCCGGCTTGACCCGTTCGCGGCATTTGGCGGGGATTTTGCGGTTTGGGTCCAGTTTCCGGTCGAAAATCTCGAACAGCGGGCCGCCAGATAGGCCCGTACGGACATCCGGAGGCCGAGCCCCACTTCCCCGGCCACGAGAGGCCCTAAACCGAGCAAAAAAGTTGTCTATGTTGTAAATTTCGACGCGGGTCACCTACCGGCGCCGCCCGCCCGCCCGGGGAACGTCGTCGCGCCCTGTCTGGCGGATCGGAAGCGGAACGGCCCCAACAGCACGCCGGACCGGTGATTTCGGCTGCCCAGAAGTCGGAAACAGGCCAAAAGACCACCCCAGAATGGTCCCAAAATGCCTAGAGAACTCGCCGGCTTGACCCGTTCGCACCATTTGGCGGGGATTTTGCGGTTTGGGTCCGGTTTCGGTCGAAAATCTCGAACGGCGGGCAGCCGGGATAGGCCCGTACGGACATCGGAGGCCGAGCCCCACTTCCCCGGCCAGAGGGCCCTAAACCGAGCAAAAAAGTTGTCTATGTTGTAAATTTCGACGCGGGTCACCTACCGGCGGCACGCCAGCCGCCCTGGGAACGTCGCTGCCTGTCCTGGCGGATCGGAAGCGGAACGGCCCCAACAGCACGCCGGACCGGTGATTTCGGCTGCCCAGAAGTCGGAAACAGGCCAAAAGACCACCCCCGAGAATGGTCCCAAAATGCCTAGAGAACTCGCCGGCTTGACCGTTCGCACCATTTGGCGGGGATTTTGCGGTTTGGGTCCGTTTCCGGTCGAAAATCTCGAACGGCGGGCGGCGGATAGGCCCGTACGGACATCGGAGGCCGAGCCCCACTTCCCCGGCCACGAGAGGCCCTAAACCGAGCAAAAAAAGTTGTCTATGTTGTAAATTTCGACGCGGGTCACCTACCGGCGGCACGCCCGGCCGCCCCCCGGGAACGTCGCTGCCCTGTCTGGCGGATCGAAGCGGAACGGCCCCAACGGCACACGCCGGGACCGGTGATTTCGGCTGCCCGAAGTCGGAAACGAGGCCAAAAGACCACCCCCCCAGAATGGTCCCAAAATGCCTAGAGAACTCGCCGGCTTGACCCGTTCGCGCCATTTGGCGGGGATTTTGCGGTTTGGGTCCAGTTTCCGGTCGAAAATCTCGAACAGCGGGCAGCCGGATAGGCCCGTACGGACATCCGGAGGCCGAGCCCCACTTCCCCCGGCCACGAGAGGGCCCTAAACCCGAGCAAAAAAGTTGTCTATGTTGTAAATTTCGACGGGGTCACCTACCGGCGGCACGCCCGCCGCCCCGCCCGGAACGTCGCTGCCACTGTCTGGCGGATCGGAAGCGGAACGGCCCCAACGGCACGCCGGGCCGGTGATTTCGGCTGCCCGAAGTCGGGAAACGAGGCCAAAAGACCACCCCAGAATGGTCCCAAAATGCCTAGAGAACTCGCCGGCTTGACCCGTTCGCACATTTGGCGGGGATTTTGCGGTTTGGGTCCGGTTTCCGGTCGAAAATCTCGAACGGCGGGCGGCGGATAGGCCCGTACGGACATCGGAGGCCGAGCCCCACTTCCCCGGCCACGAGAGGCCCTAAACCAGCAAAAAAGTTGTCTATGTTGTAAATTTCGACGCGGGTCACCTACCGGCGGCACGCCCGGCCGCCCCCAGGGAACGTCGCTGCCCTGTCTGGCGGATCGGAAAGCGGAACGGCCCCAACGGCACACACGCCGGGCCGGTGATTTCGGCTGCCCGAAGTCGGAAACGAGGCCAAAAGACCACCCCAGAATGGTCCCAAAATGCCTAGAGAACTCGCCGGCTTGACCCGTTCGCACCATTTGGCGGGGATTTTGCGGTTTGGGTCCGGTTTCCGGTCGAAAATCTCGAACGGCGGGCGGCGGATAGGCCGTACGGACATCGGAGGCCGAGCCCCACTTCCCCGGCCTTGAGAGGCCCTAAACCGAGCAAAAAAGTTGTCTATGTTGTAAATTTCGACGGGTCACCTACCGGCGGCACGCCAGCCGCCCCGGGAACGTCGCTGCCTGTCCTGGCGGATCGGAAGCGGAACGGCCCCAACAGCACGCCGGACCGGTGATTTCGGCTGCCCAGAAGTCGGAAACAGGCCAAAAGACCACCCCAGAATGGTCCCAAAATGCCTAGAGAACTCGCCGGCTTGACCCGTTCGCACCATTTGGCGGGGATTTTGCTGTTTGGGTCCGGTTTTCCGGTCGAAAATCTCGAACGGCGGGCGCCGGGATAGGCCCGTACGGACATCGGGGCCAGAGCCCCACTTCCCCCGCCCACGAGAGGCCCTAAACCGAGCAAAAAAGTTGTCTATGTTGTAAATTTCGACGGGGTCACCTACGGCGGCACACGCCCGGCCGCCCGGGAACGTCGCTGCCTGTCTGGCGGATCGGAAGCGGAACGGCCCCAACAGCACGCCGGACCGGTGATTTCGGCTGCCCAGAAGTCGGAAACAGGCCAAAAGACCACCCCCAATGGTCCCAAAATGCCTAGAGAACTCGCCGGCTTGACCCGTTCGCGGCATTTGGCGGGGATTTTGCGGTTTGGGTCCGGTTTCGGTCGAAAATCTCGAACGGCGGGCGGCCGGATAGGCCCGTACGGACATCGGAGGCCGAGCCCCACTTCCCCAGCCATGAGAGGCCCTAAACCGAGCAAAAAAGTTGTCTATGTTGTAAATTTCGACGCGGGTCACCTACCGGCGGCACGCCAGCCGCCCCGGGAACGTCGCCGCCCTGTCCTGGCGGATCGGAAGCGGAACGGCCCCAACAGCACGCCGGGCCGGTGATTTCGGCTGCCCAGAAGTCGGAAACAGGCCAAGAGACCACCCCCAGAATGGTCCCAAAATGCCTAGAGAACTCGCCGGCTTGACCCGTTCGCGGCATTTGGCGGGGATTTTGCAGTTTGGGTCCAGTTTCCGGTCGAAAATCTCGAACGGCGGGCGGCAGAATAGGCCCGTACGGACATCCGGAGGCCGAGCCCCACTTCCCCGGCCACGAGAGGCCCTAAACCGAGCAAAAAAAGTTGTCTATGTTGTAAATTTCGACGGGTCACCTACCGGCGGCACGCCCGGCCGCCCCCGGGAACGTCGCCGCCCTGTCCTGGCGGATCGGAAGCGGAACGCGGAACGCCCCAACAGCCCCAACGCCGGGACCGGTGATTTCGGCTTTCGCCCAGAAGTCGGAAACAGGCCAAAAGACCACCCCAGAATGGTCCCAAAATGCCTAGAGAACTCGCCGGCTTGACCCGTTCGCACCATTTGGCGGGGATTTTGCGGTTTGGGTCCAGTTTCCGGTCGAAAATCTCGAACGGCGGGCGCCGGATAGGCCCGTACGGACATCCGGAGGCCGAGCCCCACTTCCCGGCCACGAGAGGCCCTAAACCGAGCAAAAAAAAAGTTGTCTATGTTGTAAATTTCGACGCGGGTCACCTACCGGCGGCACGCCAGCCTGCCCGGGAACGTCGCTGCCCTGTCCTGGCGGATCGGAAGCGGAACGGCCCCAACAGCACGCCGGACCGGTGATTTCGGCTGCCCGGAAGTAGGAAACAGGCCAAAAGACCACCCCCCCGAATGGTCCCAAAATGCCTAGAGAACTCGCCGGCTTGACCCGTTCGCGGCATGTGGGAGGGATTTTGCAGTTCGGGTGCAGTTTCCAGTCGGAAATCTCGAACAGGGGGCGGCCGGATAGGCCCGTAAACACGGACATCGGAGGCCGAGCCCCACTTCCCCGGCCACGAGAGGCCCTAAACCGAGCAAAAAAGTTGTCTATGTTGTAAATTTCGACGCGGGTCACCTACCGGCGGCACGCCCGGCCGCCCGGGAACGTCGCTGCCCTGTCTGCGCGGATCGGAAAGCGGAACGGCCCCAACAGCACGCGGGGCCGGTGATTTCGGCTGCCCAGAAGTCGGAAACAGGCCAAAAGACCACCCCAGAATGGTCCCAAAATGCCTAGAGAACTCGCCGGCTTGACCCGTTCGCGGCATTTGGCGGGGATTTTGCGGTTTGGGTCCAGTTTCCGGTCGAAAATCTCGAACGGGGGGCGCCGGATAGGCCCGTACGGACATCGGAGGCCGAGCCCCACTTCCCCGGCCACGAGAGGCCCTAAGCCGAGCAAAAAAGTTGTCTATGTTGTAAATTTCGACGCGGGTCACCTACCGGCGGCACGCCCGGCCGCCCCGGAACGTCGCTGCCTGTCTGCGGGATCGGAAAGCGGAACGGCCCCAACAGCACGCCGGACCGGTGATTTCGGCTGCCCAGAAGTCGGAAACAGGCCAAAAGACCACCCTAGAATGGTCCCAAAATGCCTAGAGAACTCGCCGGCTTGACCCGTTCGCACATTTGGCGGGGATTTTGCGGTTTGGGTCCGTTTCCGGTCGAAAATCTCGAACAGCGGGCAGCCGGATAGGCCGTACGGACATCCGGAGGCCGAGCCCCACTTCCCCGGCCACGAGAGGGCCCTAAACCGAGCAAAAAAAGTTGTCTATGTTGTAAATTTCGACGCGGGTCACCTACCGGCGGCACGCCCGCCCCCGGGAACGTCGCGCCCCACTGTCGGGCGGATCGGAAGCGGAACGGCCCCAACGGCACGCCGGGGCCGGTGATTTCGGCTGCCCGAAGTCGGAAACGAGGCCAAAAGACCACCCCAGAATGGTCCCAAAATGCCTAGAGAACTCGCCGGCTTGACCCGTTCGTGGCATTTGGCGGGGATTTTGCGGTTTGGGTCCAGTTTCGGTCGAAAATCTCGAACGGCGGGCGGCGGATAGGCCCGTACGGACATCGGAGGCCGAGCCCCACTTCCCGGCCAGAGGCCCTAAACCGAGCAAAAAAAAGTTGTCTATGTTGTAAATTTCGACGCGGGTCACCTACCGGCGGCACGCCAGCCGCCCCGGGAACGTCGCTGCCCTGTCCTGGCGGATCGCAAGCGGAACGGCCCCAACAGCACGCCGGACCGGTGATTTTGGCTGCCCAGAAGTCGGAAACAGGCCAAAAGACCACCCCAGAATGGTCCCAAAATGCCTAGAGAACTCGCCGGCTTGACCCGTTCGCGGCATTTGGCGGGGATTTTGCAGTTTGGGTCCAGTTTCCGGTCGAAAATCTCGAACAGCGGGCGCGGATAGGCCCGTACGGACATCGGAGGCCGAGCCCCACTTCCCCGGCCACGAGAGGCCCTAAACCGAGCAAAAAAAGTTGTCTATGTTGTAAATTTCGACGGGGTCACCTACGGGCGGCACGCCCCGGCCGCCCAGGAACGTCGCCCCCCCTGTCTGGCGGATCGGAAGCGGAACGGCCCCAGCACGCACCCGGACCGGTGATTTCGGCTGCCCAGAAGTCGGAAACAGGCCAAAAGACCACCCCAGAATGGTCCCAAAATGCCTAGAGAACTCGCCGGCTTGACCCGTTCGCGGCATTTGGCGGGGATTTTGCGGTTTGGGTCCAGTTTCCGGTCGAAAATCTCGAACAGCGGGCCGCCGGATAGGCCCGTACGGACATCGGAGGCCCGAGCCCCACTTCCCCGGCCACGAGAGGCCCTAAACCGAGCAAAAAAAGTTGTCTATGTTGTAAATTTCGACGGGTCACCTACCGGCGGCACGCCCGGCCGCCCCCGGAACGTCGCCGCCTGTCTGGCGGATCGAAAGCGGAACGGCCCCAACGGCACACGCCGGGCCGGTGATTTCGGCTGCCCAAATGTCGGAAACAGGCCAAAAGACCACCCCAGAATGGTCCCAAAATGCCTAGAGAACTCGCCGGCTTGACCCGTTCGCACCATTTGGCGGGGATTTTGCAGTTTGGGTCCGGTTTCCGGTCGAAAATCTCGAACGGCGGGCGGCGGATAGGCCCGTACGGACATCGGAGGCCGAGCCCCACTTCCCCGGCCACGAGAGGCCCTAAACCGAGCAAAAAAAAAGTTGTCTATGTTGTAAATTTCGACGCGGGTCACCTACCGGCGGCACGCCCGCCGCCAGGAATGTCGCCCCCTGTCTGGCGGATCGGAAGCGGAACGGCCCCAACGGCACGCCGGGACCGGTGATTTCGGGCTGCCCGAAGTCGGAAACGGGCCAAAAAAGACCACCCCAGAATGGTCCCAAAATGCCTAGAGAACTCGCCGGCTTGACCCGTTCGCACCATTTGGCGGGGATTTTGCGGTTTGGGTCCGGTTTCCGGTCGAAAATCTCGAACGGCGGGCGGCGGATAGGCCGTACGGACATCGGGAGGCCGAGCCCCACTTCCCCGGCCACGAGAGGCCCTAAGCCGAGCAAAAAAGTTGTCTATGTTGTAAATTTCGACGCGGGTCACCTACCGGCGGCACGCCCGGCCGCCCGGGAACGTCGCTGCCACATCTGGGCGGATCGGAAGCGGAACGGCCCCCACGGCACGCCGGACCGGTGATTTCGGCTGCCCCGGAAAGTCGGAAACGAGGCCAAAAGACCACCCCTAGAATGGTCCCAAAATGCCTAGAGAACTCGCCGGCTTGACCCGTTCGCACCATTTGGCGGGGATTTTGCGGTTTGGGTCCGGTTTCCGGTCGAAAATCTCGAACGGCGGGCGCGGCGGATAGGCCCGTACGGACATCGGAGGCCGAGCCCCACTTCCCCGGCCAGAGGCCCTAAACCGCAGCAAAAAGTTGTCTATGTTGTAAATTTCGACGCGGGTCACCTACCGGCGGCACCCCGGCCGCCCCGGGAACGTCGCTGCCTGTCCTGGCGGATCGAAAGCGGAACGGCCCCCCAAACGGCACGCCGGGGCCGGTGATTTCGGCTGCCCGGAAGTCGGAAACGAGCCAAAAGACCACCCCGAATGGTCCCAAAATGCCTAGAGAACTCGCCGGCTTGACCCGTTCGCACCATTTGGCGGGGATTTTGCGGTTTGGGTCCGGTTTCCGGTCGAAAATCTCGAACGGCGGGCGCGGATAGGCCCGTACGGACATCGGAGGCCGAGCCCCACTTCCCCGGCCACGAGAGGCCCTAAGCGCAAAAAAAGTTGTCTATGTTGTAAATTTCGACGCGGGTCACCTACCGGCGGCACGCCCGGCCGCCCGGACGTCGCTGCCCTGTCTGGCGGATCGAAAGCGGAACGGCCCCAACAGCACGCCGGACCGGTGATTTCGGCTGCCCAGAAGTCGGAAACAGGCCAAAAGACCACCCCATAATGGTCCCAAAATGCCTAGAGAACTCGCCGGCTTGACCCGTTCGCACCATTTGGCGGGGATTTTGCAGTTTGGGTCTCGTTTCTGGTTGAAAATCTCGAGCGGCGGGCAGTCGGATAGGCCTGTACGGACATCCGGGAGGCCGAGCCCCACTTCCCCGGCCACGAGAGGCCCTAAACCGAGCAAAAAAAAGTTGTCTATGTTGTAAATTTCGACGCGGGTCACCTACCGGCGGCACGCCCGGCCGCCAGGGGAACGTCGCCCTGTCTGGCGGATCGGAAAGCGGAACGGCCCCAACAGCACGCCGGACCGTGATTTCGGCTGCCCAGAAGTCGGAAACAGGCCAAAAGACCACCCCAGAATGGTCCCAAAATGCCTAGAGAACTCGCCGGCTTGACCCGTTCGCACCATTTGGCGGGGATTTTGCAGTTTGGGTCCAGTTTCTGGTCGAAAATCTCGAACGGCGGGCAGCCGGATAGGCCCGTACGGACATCCGGAGGCCGAGCCCCACTTGCCCAGCCCCGAGAGGCCCTAAACCGAGCAAAAAAGTTGTCTATGTTGTAAATTTCGACACGGGTCACCTACCGGCGGCACGCCAGCCGCCCCGGGAACGTCGCTGCCCTGTCCTGGCGGATCGAAGCGGAACGGCCCCAACAGCACGCCGGACCGGTGATTTCGGCTGCCCAGAAGTCGGAAACAGGCCAAAAGACCACCCCAGAATGGTCCCAAAATGCCTAGAGAACTCGCCGGCTTGACCCGTTCGCGGCATTTGGCGGGGATTTTGCGGTTTGGGTCCAGTTTCTGTCGAAAATCTCGAACAGCGGGCCGCCGGATAGGCCCGTACGGACATCGGAGGCCGAGCCCCACTTCCCCGGCCACGAGAGGCCCTAAGCCAGAGCAAAAAAGTTGTCTATGTTGTAAATTTCGACGCGGGTCACCTACCGGCGGCACGCCCCCGGCCGCCCGGGAACGTCGCTGCCCTGTCTGGCGGATCGGAAAGCGGAACGGCCCCAACGGCACACGCCGGACCGGTGATTTCGGCTGCCCGAGAAGTCGGAAACGGGCCAAAAGACCACCCCAGAATGGTCCCAAAATGCCTAGAGAACTCGCCGGCTTGACCCGTTCGCACATTTGGCGGGGATTTTGCGGTTTGGGTCCGGTTTCCGGTCGAAAATCTCGAACGGCGGGGCGCCCGGATAGGCCCGTACGGACATCGGGAGGCCGAGCCCCACTTCCCGGCCCTTGAGAGGCCCTAAACCGAGCAAAAAAGTTGTCTATGTTGTAAATTTCGACGCGGGTCACCTACCGGCGGCACGCCAGCCGCCAGGGAACGTCGCTGCCCTGTCTTGGCGGATCGGAAGCGGAACGGCCCCAACAGCACGCCGGACCGGTGATTTCGGCTGCCCAGAAGTCGGAAACAGGCCAAAAGACCACCCCATAGAATGGTCCCAAAATGCCTAGAGAACTCGCCGGCTTGACCCGTTCGCGGCATTTGGCGGGGATTTTGCGGTTTGGGTCCGGTTTCGGTCGAAAATCTCGAACAGCGGGCAGCCAGATAGGCCCGTACGGACATCCGGAGGCCGAGCCCCACTTCCCCCGGCCACGAGAGGCCCTAAACCGAGCAAAAAAGTTGTCTATGTTGTAAATTTCGACGGGGTCACCTACCGGCGGCACGCCGGCCGCCAGGGAACGTCGCGCCCTGTCTGGCGGATCGGAAGCGGAACGGCCCCAACACACGCCGGACCGGTGATTTCGGCTGCCCGAAGTCGGAAAAACGGGCCAAAAGACCACCCCAGAATGGTCCCAAAATGCCTAGCGAACTCGCCGGCTTGACCCGTTCGCCATTTGGCGGGGATTTTGCGGTTTGGGTCCGGTTTCCGGTCGAAAATCTCGAACGGCGGGCGCCGGATAGGCCCGTACGGACATCGGAGGCCGAGCCCCACTTCCCCCGGCCACGAGAGGCCCTAAACCGAGCAAAAAAAAGTTGTCTATGTTGTAAATTTCGACGGGGTCACCTACCGCGGCACGCCCGGCCGCCCCCGAACGTCGCCGCCCTGTCTGGCGGATCGAAAGCGGAACGGCCCCAACGGCACGCCGGACCGGTGATTTCGGCTGCCCGAAGTCGGAAACGAGGCCAAAAGACCACCCCGAAATGGTCCCAAAATGCCTAGAGAACTCGCCGGCTTGACCCGTTCGCACCATTTGGCGGGGATTTTGCGGTTTGGGTCCGGTTTCTTGTCGAAAATCTCGAACGGCGGGCGGCGGATAGGCCCGTACGGACATCCGGAGGCCGAGCCCCACTTCCCCAGCCATGAGAGGCCCTAAACCGAGCAAAAAAGTTGTCTATGTTGTAAATTTCGACGCGGGTCACCTACGGGCGCACGCCCGGCCCCGCCCCGGAACGTCGCCGCCCTGTCTGGCGGATCGGAAAGCGGAACGGCCCCAACGGCACGCCGGACCGGTGATTTCGGCTGCCCAGAAGTCGGAAACAAGGCAAAAGACCACCCCAGAATGGTCCCAAAATGCCTAGAGAACTCGCCGGCTTGACCCGTTCGCACCATTTGGCGGGGATTTTGCAGTTTGGGTCCAGTTTCCGGTCGAAAATCTCGAACGGCGGGCGCCGCGGATAGGCCCGTACGGACATCCGGGCCGAGCCCCACTTCCCCGGCCACGAGAGGCCCTAAACCGAGCAAAAAAGTTGTCTATGTTGTAAATTTCGACGGGGGTCACCTACCGGCGGCACGCCCGGCCGCCCGGGAACGTCGCTGCCACCTGTCTGGCGGATCGGAAGCGGAACGGCCCCAACAGCACGCTACGGGACCGGTGATTTCGGCTGCCCGGAAGTCGGAAACGGGCCAAAAGACCACCCCAGAATGGTCCCAAAATGCCTAGAGAACTCGCCGGCTTGACCCGTTCGCACCATTTGGCGGGGATTTTGCAGTTTGGGTCCAGTTTCCGGTCGAAAATCTCGAACAGCGGGCGGCCGGATAGGCCGTACGGACATCCGGGAGGCCGAGCCCCACTTCCCCGGCCACGAGAGGCCCTAAACCGAGCAAAAAAGTTGTCTATGTTGTAAATTTCGACGCGGGTCACCTACGGCGGCACGCCCGGCCGCCAGGGAACGTCGCTGCCCTGTCTGGCGGATCGGAAAGCGGAACGGCCCCAACAGCACGCCGGGCCGGTGATTTCGGCTGCCCAGAAGTCGGAAACAGGCCAAAAGACCACCCTAGAATGGTCCCAAAATGCCTAGAGAACTCGCCGGCTTGACCCGTTCGCACCATTTGGCGGGGATTTTGCGGTTTGGGTCCGGTTCCGGTCGAAAATCTCGAACGGCGGGCGCCGGATAGGCCCGTACGGACATCGGAGGCCGAGCCCCACTTCCCCGGCCACACGAGAGGCCCTAAACCGAGCAAAAAAGTTGTCTATGTTGTAAATTTCGACGCGGGTCACCTACCGGCGGCACGCCCCGGCCGCCCGGGAACGTCGCCCCTGTCTGGCGGATCGAAAGCGGAACGGCCCCAACGGCACACGCCGGGCCCGGTGATTTCGGCTGCCCGAAGTCGGAAACGAGGCCAAAAGACCACCCCCAGAATGGTCCCAAAATGCCTAGAGAACTCGCCGGCTTGACCCGTTCGCACATTTGGCGGGGATTTTGCGGTTTGGGTCCGGTTTCCGGTCGAAAATCTCGAACGGCGGGCGGCGGATAGGCCGTACGGACATCGGGAGGCCGAGCCCCACTTCCCCGGCCACGAGAGGCCCTAAACCAGAGCAAAAAAAGTTGTCTATGTTGTAAATTTCGACGCGGGTCACCTACCGGCGGCACGCCCGGCCGCCCGGGAACGTCGCGCCGCCATGTCTGGCGGATCGAAAGCGGAACGGCCCCAACAGCACGCCGGACCGGTGATTTCGGCTGCCCAGAAGTCGGAAACAGGCCAAAAGACCACCCCAGAATGGTCCCAAAATGCCTAGAGAACTCGCCGGCTTGAACCGTTCGCGGCATTTGGCGGGGATTTTGCAGTTTGGGTCCAGTTTCCGGTCGAAAATCTCGAACGGCGGGCGGCCGGATAGGCCCGTACGGACATCGGAGGCCGAGCCCCACTTCCCCCGGCCCGAGAGGCCCTAAGCCGAGCAAAAAAAGTTGTCTATGTTGTAAATTTCGACGCGGGTCACCTACGGCGGCACGCCCGGCCGCCCCCAGGAACGTCGCCGCCCTGTCTGGCGGATAGGAAGCGGAACGGCCCCAACCCCAGCACGCCGAACCGGTGATTTCGGTTGCCCAAGTCGGAAACGGGCCAAAAGACCACCCCGAGAATGTCCCCAAAATGCCTAGAGAACTCGCCGGCTTGACCCGTGCGCACCATTTGGCGGGGATTTTGCAGTTTGGGTCCGGTTTCCGGTCGAAAATCTCGAACGGCGGGCGCCGGATAGGCCCGTACGGACATCCGGAGGCCGAGCCCCACTTCCCCCGACCCTAAGAGGCCCTAAGCCGAGCAAAAAAAGTTGTCTATGTTGTAAATTTCGACGCGGGTCACCTACCGGCGGCACGCCCCCGCCCCCGGGAACGTCGCCCCTTGTCTGGCGGATCGCAAGCGGAACGGCCCCAACAGCACGCCGGACCGGTGATTTCGGCTGCACAGAAGTCGGAAACAAGCCAAAAGACCACCCCAGAATGGTCCCAAAATGCCTAGAGAACTCGCCGGCTTGACCCGTTCGCACCATTTGGCGGGGATTTTGCAGTTTGGGTCCGTTTTCCGGTCGAAAATCTCGAACGGCGGGCGCGGATAGGCCCGTACGGACATCGGGAGGCCGAGCCCCACTTCCCGGCCACGAGAGGCCCTAAACCGAGCAAAAAAGTTGTCTATGTTGTAAATTTCGACGCGGGTCACCTACGGCGGCACGCCCGGCCGCCCCGGGAACGTCGCGCCACCACCTGTCTGGCGGATCGAAAGCGGAACGGCCCCAACAGCACGCCGGACCGGTGATTTCGGCTGCCCAGAAGTCGGAAACAGGCCAAAGACCACCCCAGAATGGTCCCAAAATGCCTAGAGAACTCGCCGGCTTGACCCGTTCGCACCATTTGGCGGGGATTTTGCGGTTTGGGTCCGGTTTCCGGTCGAAAATCTCGAACGGCGGGCGCCGGATAGGCCCGTACGGACATCGGAGGCCGAGCCCCCCACTTCCCCGGCCACGAGAGGCCCTAAACCGAGCAAAAAAGTTGTCTATGTTGTAAATTTCGACGCGGGTCACCTACCGGCGGCACGCCAGCCGCCCCGGGAACGTCGCTGCCCTGTCCTGGCGGATCGAAAGCGGAACGGCCCCAACAGCACGCCGGACCGGTGATTTCGGCTGCCCGGAAGTCGGAAACAGGCCAAAAGACCACCCTAGAATGGTCCCAAAATGCCTAGAGAACTCGCCGGCTTGACCCGTTCGCACCATTTGGCGGGGATTTTGCAGTTTGGGTCCAGTTTCCGGTCGAAAATCTCGAACGGCGG
>JABKBS010000020.1:0-38215 GCA_014182735.1 Corymbia maculata | reverse complement strand
AGGTGACCCGCGTCGAAATTTACAACATAGACAACTTTTTTGCTCGGTTTAGGGCCTCTCGGGGGGGGGAAGTGGGGCTCGGCCTCCGGATGTCCGTACGGGCCCATCCGGCTGCCCGCTGTTCGAGATTTTCGACCAGAAACGGACCCAAACGCAAAATCCCCGCCAAATGGTGCGGACGGGTCAAGCCGGCGAGTTCTCTAGGCATTTTGGGACCATTCTAGGGTGGTCTTTTGGCTTTTTCCGACTTCGGGCGGCCGAAATCACCGGTCCGGCGTCTTTGTTGGGGCCGTTCCGCTTTCCGATCCGCCGGGACGGGGCGGCGACGTTCCGGGGGCGGGCGGCGTGCCGCCGGTAGGTGACCCGCGTCGAAATTTACAACATAGACAACTTTTTTGCTCGGTTTAGGGCCTCTCGGGGCGGGGAAGTGGGGCTCGGCCTCCGGATGTCCGTACGGGCCTATCCGGCTGCCCGCCGTTCGAGATTTTCGACCGAAACGGACCCAAACTGCAAAATCCCCGCCAAATGGTGCGGACGGGTCAAGCCGGCGAGTTCTCTAGGCATTTTGGGACCATTCTAGGGGTGGTCTTTTGGCTTTTTTCCGACTTACGGGCGGCCGAAATCACCGGGTCCGGCGTCTTTGTTGGGGCCGTTCCGCTTTCGATCCGCCGGGACGGGCGGCGGCGTTCCCGGGGCGGCTGGCGTGCCGCCGGTAGGTGACCCGCGTCGAAATTTACAACATAGACAACTTTTTTGCTCGGTTTAGGGCCTCTCAGGGCTGGGGAAGTGGGGCTCGGCCTCCGGATGTCCGTACGGGCCTATCCGGCTGCCCCGCCGTTCGAGATTTTCGACCAGAAACTGGACCCAAACTGCAAAATCCCCGCCAAATGGTGCGAACGGGTCAAGCCGGCGAGTTCTCTAGGCATTTTGGGACCATTCTAGGGTGGTCTTTTGGCTTTGTTTCCGACTTCTAGGGCGCCGAAATCACCGGTCCGGCGTCTTTGTTGGGGCCGTTCCGCTTTCGATCCGCCGGGGGGCGGCGGCGTTCCGGGGGGCGGCGTGCCGCCGGTAGGTGACCCGCGTCGAAATTTACAACATAGACAACTTTTTTGCTCGGTTTAGGGCCTCTCGGGGCTGGGCAGTGGGGCTCGGCCTCCGGATGTCCGTACGGGCCTATCTGGCTGCCCGCCGTTCGAGATTTTCGACCCGGAAACTGGACCCAAACTGCAAAATCCCCGCCAAATGGTGCGGACGGGTCAAGCCGGCGAGTTCTCTAGGCATTTTGGGACCATTCTGGGGTGGTCTTTTGGCTTTTTCGACTTCTGGGCGGCCGAAATCACCGGTCCGGCGCTGCTGTTGGGGCCGTTCCGCTTTCGATCCGCCAGGACAGGGCGGCGACGTTCCGGGGCGGCTGGCGTGCCGCCGGTAGGTGACCCGCGTCGAAATTTACAACATAGACAACTTTTTTGCGCGGTTTAGGGCCTCTCGGGGGCTGGGCAAGTGGGGCTCGGCCTCCCGGATGTCCGTACGGGCCTATCCGGCTGCCCGCCGTTCGAGATTTTCGACCGGAAAACTGGACCCAAACCGCAAAAATCCCCGCCAAATGGTGCGGACGGGTCAAGCGGCGAGTTCTCTAGGCATTTTGGGACCATTCTAGGGTGGTCTTTTGGCTTTGTTTCCCGACTTACGGGCGGCCGAAATCACCGGTCCGGCGTCTTTGTTGGGGCCGTTCCGCTTTCGATCCGCCGGGACGGGCGGCGTTCGTTCCGGGGCGGCTGGGGTGCCGCCGCCGGTAGGTGACCCGCGTCGAAATTTACAACATAGACAACTTTTTTGCTCGGTTTAGGGCCTCTCAGGGCGGGGGAAGTGGGGCTCGGCCTCCGGATGTCCGTACGGGCCTATCCGGCTGCCCGCTGTTCGAGATTTTCGACCGAAAACGGACCCAAACTGCAAAATCCCCGCCAAATGGTGCGGACGGGTCAAGCCGGCGAGTTCTCTAGGCATTTTGGGACCATTCTAGGGTGGTCTTTTGGCCTTTGTTTCCGACTTACGGGCGGCCGAAATCACCGGTCCCGGCGTCTTTGTTGGGGCCGTTCCGCTTTCGATCCGCCGGGAACGGGGGCGGCGACGTTCCGGGGCGGCTGGCGCGCCGCCGGTAGGTGACCCGCGTCGAAATTTACAACATAGACAACTTTTTTGCTCGGTTTAGGGCCTCTCGGGGCTGGGGAGGTGGGGCTCGGCCTCCGGATGTCCGTACGGGCCTATCTGGCTGCCCGCCGTTCGAGATTTTCGACCGGAAACTGGACCCAAACCGCAAAATCCCCGCCAAATGGTGCGAACGGGTCAAGCCGGCGAGTTCTCTAGGCATTTTGGGACCATTCTAGGGTGGTGTTTTGGCTTTTTTCCGACTTACGGGCGGCCGAAATCACCGGTCCGCGTCTTTGTTGGGGCCGTTCCGCTTTCGATCCGCCAGGACAGGGCGGCGACGTTCCCGGGGCGGCTGGCGTGCCGCCGGTAGGTGACCCGCGTCGAAATTTACAACATAGACAACTTTTTTGCTCGGTTTAGGGCCTCTCAGGGCGGGCAACTGGGGCTCGGCCTCCGGATGTCCGTACGGGCCTATCTGGCTGCCCGCCGTTCGAGATTTTCGACCGAAACTGGACCCAAACTGCAAAATCCCCGCCAAATGCCGCGGACGGGTCAAGCCGGCGAGTTCTCTAGGCATTTTGGGACCATTCTAGGGGTGGTCTTTTGGCTTTTTTCCGACTTACGGGCGCCGAAATCACCGGTCCGGCGTCTTTGTTGGGGCCGTTCCGCTTTCGATCCGCCGGGACAGGCGGCGACGTTCCCGGGGGCGGGGCGTGCCGCCGGTAGGTGACCCGCGTCGAAATTTACAACATAGACAACTTTTTTGCTCGGTTTAGGGCCTCTCAGGGCTGGGCAAGTGGGGCTCGGCCTCCGGATGTCCGTACGGGCCTATCCGGCTGCCCGCTGTTCGAGATTTTCGACCGGAAACTGGACCCAAACCGCAAAATCCCCGCCAAATGGTGCGGACGGGTCAAGCCGGCGAGTTCTCTAGGCATTTTGGGACCATTCTAGGGTGGTCTTTTGGCTTTTTTCCGACTTACGGGCGGCCGAAATCACCGGTCCGGCGTCTTTGTTGGGGCCGTTCCGCTTTCGATCCGCCGGGGATGGGGCGGCGGCGTTCCGGGGCGGGCGGCGTGCCGCCGGTAGGTGACCCGCGTCGAAATTTACAACATAGACAACTTTTTGCTCGGTTTAGGGCCTCTCGGGCTGGGCAAGTGGGGCTCGGCCTCCGGATGTCCGTACGGGCCCATCCGGCTGCCCGCTGTTCGAGATTTTCGACCGGAAACTGGACCCAAACCGCAAAATCCCCGCCAAATGGTGCGAACGGGTCAAGCCGGCGAGTTCTCTAGGCATTTTGGGACCATTCTAGGGGTGGTCTTTTGGCTTTTTCCGACTTCGGGCGGCCGAAATCACCGGTCCGGCGTCTTTGTTGGGGCCGTTCCGCTTTCGATCCGCCGGGACGGGGCGGCGGCGTTCCCGGGGCGGGCGGCGCGTGCCGCCGGTAGGTGACCCGCGTCGAAATTTACAACATAGACAACTTTTTTGCTCGGTTTAGGGCCTCTCGGGGCTGGGCAGTGGGGCTCGGCCTCCGGATGTCCGTACGGGCCTATCCGGCTGCCCGCCGCCGTTCGAGATTTTCGACCGGAAACTGGACCCAAACCGCAAAATCCCCGCCAAATGGTGCGGACGGGTCAAGCCGGCGAGTTCTCTAGGCATTTTGGGACCATTCTAGGGTGGTCTTTTGGCTTTTTTCCGACTTCGGGCAGCCGAAATCACCGGTCCGGCGTCTTTGTTGGGGCCGTTCCGCTTTCGATCCGCCGGGGACGGGCGCGCGACGTTCCCGGGGCGGCTGGCGTGCCGCCGGTAGGTGACCCGCGTCGAAATTTACAACATAGACAACTTTTTTGCTCGGTTTAGGGCCTCTCAGGGCTGGGCAAGTGGGGCTCGGCCTCCGGATGTCCGTACGGGCCTATCCGGCTGCCCGCCGTTCGAGATTTTCGACCGGAAACTGGACCCAAACTGCAAAATCCCCGCCAAATGCCGCGGACGGGTCAAGCCGGCGAGTTCTCTAGGCATTTTGGGACCATTCTAGGGTGGTCTTTTGGCCTGTTTCCGACTTCTGGGCGGCCGAAATCACCGGTCCGGCGTGCTGTTGGGGCCGTTCCGCTTTCGATCCGCCAGGACAGGGGAGCGACGTTCCCGGGGGGCTGGCGTGCCGCCGGTAGGTGACCCGCGTCGAAATTTACAACATAGACAACTTTTTTGCTCGGTTTAGGGCCTCTCGGGGCGGGGGGGGCTCGGCCTCCGGATGTCCGTACGGGCCTATCCGGCTGCCCCCGCTTCGAGATTTTCGACCGAAACTGGACCCAAACCGCAAAATCCCCGCCAAATGGTGCGGACGGGTCAAGCCGGCGAGTTCTCTAGGCATTTTGGGACCATTCTAGGGTGGTCTTTTGGCCATTTCCGACTTACGGGCGGCCGAAATCACCGGTCCGGCGTCTTTGTTGGGGCCGTTCCGCTTTCGATCCGCCGGGGACGGGGCGGCGGCGTTCCGGGGCGGGCGCGCGCGCCGCCGGTAGGTGACCCGCGTCGAAATTTACAACATAGACAACTTTTTTGCTCGGTTTAGGGCCTCTCGGGGCGGGCAGTGGGGCTCGGCCTCCGGATGTCCGTACGGGCCTATCCGGCTGCCCGCCGTTTGTCGAGATTTTCGACCGGAAACTGGACCCAAACTGCAAAATCCCCGCCAAATGGTGCGGACGGGTCAAGCCGGCGAGTTCTCTAGGCATTTTGGGACCATTCTGGGGTGGTCTTTTGGCTTTTTTCCGACTTACGGGCGGCCGAAATCACCGGTCCGGCGTCTTTGTTGGGGCCGTTCCGCTTTCGATCCGCGGACAGGGCGGCGGCGTTCCGGGGGCGGGCGGCGTGCCGCCGGTAGGTGACCCGCGTCGAAATTTACAACATAGACGACTTTTTTGCGCGGTTTAGGGCCTCTCAGGGCTGGGGAAGTGGGGCCCGGCCTCCGGATGTCCGTACGGGCCCATCCGGCGGCCCGCAGTTCGAGATTTTCGGCCAGAAACTGGACCCAAACTGCAAAATCCACGCCAAATGTTGCGAACGGGTCAAGCCGGCGAGTTCTCTAGGCATTTTGGGACCATTCTTGGGTGGTGTTTTGGCTTTTTCCGACTTACGGGCGGC
Source organism: Corymbia maculata (assembly GCA_014182735.1). NCBI lineage: Eukaryota > Viridiplantae > Streptophyta > Magnoliopsida > Myrtales > Myrtaceae > Corymbia > Corymbia maculata. The sequence continues at coordinate 32,929 of JABKBS010000020.1, read as the reverse complement.
CGAAAAATCACCGGTCCGGCGTCTTTGTTGGGGCCGTTCCGCTTTCGATCCGCCGGGACGGGGCGGCGGCGTTCCGGGGCGGGCGGCGTGCCGCCGGTAGGTGACCCGCGTCGAAATTTACAACATAGACAACTTTTTTGCTCGGTTTAGGGCCTCTCGGGGCTGGGGGAGGTGGGGCTCGGCCTCCGGATGTCCGTACGGGCCTATCCGGCTGCCCGCCGTTCGAGATTTTCGACCGGAAACTGGACCCAAACTGCAAAATCCCCGCCAAATGGTGCGAACGGGTCAAGCCGGCGAGTTCTCTAGGCATTTTGGGACCATTCTAGGGGTGGTCTTTTGGCTGTTTTCCGACTTCTAGGGCGGCCGAAATCACCGGTCCGGCGTCTTTGTTGGGGCCGTTCCGCTTTCGATCCGCGAGAACAGGCGGCGCGGCGTTCCGGGGGGGCGGCGTGCCGCCGGTAGGTGACCCGCGTCGAATTTACAACATAGACAACTTTTTTGCTCGGTTTAGGGCCTCTCGGGGGGGAGTGGGGCTCGGCCTCCGGATGTCCGTACGGGCCTATCCGGCTGCCCGCCGTTCGAGATTTTCGACCGAAACTGGACCCAAACTGCAAAATCCCCGCCAAATGGTGCGGACGGGTCAAGCCGGCGAGTTCTCTAGGCATTTTGGGACCATTCTAGGGGTGGTCTTTTGGCTGTTTTTCCGACTTCGGGCAGCCGAAATCACCGGTCCGGCGTCTTTGTTGGGGCCGTTCCGCTTTCGATCCGCCGAGACGGGGCGCGTTTCCGGGGGGCGGCGGCGTGCCGCCGGTAGGTGACCCGCGTCGAAATTTACAACATAGACAACTTTTTTGCTCGGTTTAGGGCCTCTCGGGGCTGGGGAGGTGGGGCTCGGCCTCCGGATGTCCGTACGGGCCTATCCGGCTGCCCGCTGTTCGAGATTTTCGACCAGAAACTGGACCCAAACTGCAAAATCCCCGCCAAATGGTGCGGACGGGTCAAGCCGGGCGAGTTCTCTAGGCATTTTGGGACCATTCTAGGGTGGTGTTTTGGCTGTTTCCGACTTCGGGCGGCCGAAATCACCGGTCCGGCGTGTTTGTTGGGGCCGTTCCGCTTTCGATCCGCCGGGACGGGGGCGGCGTTCCGGGGCGGGCGGCGCGCCGCGCCGGTAGGTGACCCGTCGAAATTTACAACATAGACAACTTTTTTGCTCGGTTTAGGGCCTCTCGGGGCGGGGAGGTGGGGCTCGGCCTCCGGATGTCCGTACGGGCCCATCCGGCTGCCCGCCGTTCGAGATTTTCGACCGAAACCGGACCCAAACCGCAAAATCCCCGCCAAATGGTGCGGACGGGTCAAGCCGGCGAGTTCTCTAGGCATTTTGGGACCATTCTAGGGTGGTGTTTTGGCCATTTCCGACTTACGGGCAGCCGAAATCACCGGTCCGGCGTCTTTGTTGGGGCCGTTCCGCTTTCGATCCGCCAAACAGGGCGGCGGCGTTCCGGGGACGGGCGGCGCGCGCGCCGGTAGGTGACCCGCGTCGAAATTTACAACATAGACGACTTTTTTGCGCGGTTTAGGGCCTCTCACGGCTGGGGAAGTGGGGCCCGGCCTCCGGATGTCCGTACGGGCCCATCCGGCGGCCCGCTGTTCGAGATTTTCGACCAGAAACTGGACCCAAACTGCAAAATCCCCGCCAAATGGTGCGAACGGGTCAAGCCGGCGAGTTCTCTAGGCATTTTGGGACCATTCTAGGTGGTGTTTTGGCTGTTTCCGACTTCGGGCGGCCAAAATCACCGGTCCGGCGTCTTTGTTGGGGCCGTTCCGCTTTCGATCCGCCGGGAACAGGGGCGGCGGCGTTCCGGGGCGGGGGCGTGCGCGCCGGGTAGGTGACCCGCGTCGAAATTTACAACATAGACAACTTTTTTGCTCGGTTTAGGGCCTCTCGGGGCTGGGGAGGTGGGGCTCGGCCTCCGGATGTCCGTACGGGCCCATCCGGCTGCCCCCGTTCGAGATTTTCGACCGAAACTGGACCCAAACTGCAAAAATCCCCGCCAAATGGTGCGGACGGGTCAAGCCGGCGAGTTCTCTAGGCATTTTGGGACCATTCTAGGGGTGGTGTTTTGGCACATTTCCGACTTCTAGGCAGCCGAAATCACCGGTCCGGCGTGCTGTTGGGGCCGTTCCGCTTTCGATCCGCCAGAACAGGGCAGCGGCGTTCCCGGGGCGGCTGGCGCGCCGCCGGTAGGTGACCCGCGTCGAAATTTACAACATAGACAACTTTTTTGCTCGGTTTAGGGCCTCTCGGGGCTGGGGAGGTGGGGCTCGGCCTCCGGATGTCCGTACGGGCCCATCCGGCTGCCCGCTGTTCGAGATTTTCGACCGGAAACTGGACCCAAACCGCAAAATCCCCGCCAAATGGTGCGGACGGGTCAAGCCGGCGAGTTCTCTAGGCATTTTGGGACCATTCTAGGGTGGTGTTTTGGCCTTTGTTCCGACTTACTTAGCGGCCGAAATCACCGGTCCCGGCGTCTTTGTTGGGGCCGTTCCGCTTTCGATCCGCCGGAACGGGGCGCGGCGTTCGGGCGGCGGGCGCGTGCCGCCGCCGTAGGTGACCCGCGTCGAAATTTACAACATAGACAACTTTTTTGCTCGGTTTAGGGCCTCTCGGGGGGGGGAGGGGGGGCTCGGCCTCCGGATGTCCGTACGGGCCTATCCGGCTGCCCGCCGTTCGAGATTTTCGACCGAAACCGGACCCAAACCCAAAATCCCCGCCAAATGGTGCGGACGGGTCAAGCCGGCGAGTTCTCTAGGCATTTTGGGGCCATTCTAGGGTGGTGTTTTGGCCTGTTTCCGACTTTTGGGCAGCCGAAATCACCGGTCCGGCGTGCTGTTGGGGCCGTTCCGCTTTCGATCCGCCGGGACGGGGCGGCGGCGTTCCGGGGCGGCTGGCGTGCCGCCGGTAGGTGACCCGCGTCGAAATTTACAACATAGACAACTTTTTGCCCGGTTTAGGGCCTCCCAGGGCGGGGCAGGTGGGGCTCGTCCTCCGGATGTCCGTACGGGCCTATCTGGCTGCCCGCTGATCGAGATTTTCCACCGGAAACTGGACCCAAACAGCAAAATCCCCGCCAAATGCCGCGGACGGGTCAAGCCGGCGAGTTCTCTAGGCATTTTGCGACCATTCTGGGGTGGTGTTTTTGGCCTCATTTCCGACTTACGGGCGGCCGAAATCACCGGTCCGGCGTCTTTGTTGGGGCCGTTCCGCTTTCGATCCGCCCGAGAACGGGGCAGGCGGCGGCGTTCCGGGGGCGGGCGGCGCGCCGCCGGTAGGTGACCCGCGTCGAAATTTACAACATAGACAACTTTTTTGCTCGGTTTAGGGCCTCTCGGGGGGGGGGAGGTGGGGCTCGGCCTCCGGACGTCCGTACGGGCCCATCCTGCTGCCCGCTGTTCGAGATTTTCGACCGGAAACTGGACCCAAACTGCAAAATCCCCGCCAAATGGTGCGGACGGGTCAAGCCGGCGAGTTCTCTAGGCATTTTGGGGCCATTCTAGGGTGGTGTTTTGGCCCGTTTCCGACTTCTGGGCAGCCGAAATCACCGGTCCGGCGTCTTTGTTTGGGGCCGTTCCGCTTTCGATCCGCCGGAACAGGGCGGCGGCGTTCCGGGGGGGCGGCGCGCGCCGGTAGGTGACCCGCGTCGAAATTTACAACATAGACAACTTTTTTTGCTCGGTTTAGGGCCTCTCGGGGCTGGGGGGGGTGGGGCTCGGCCTCCGGATGTCCGTACGGGCCCATCCGGCTGCCCGTTGTTCGAGATTTTCGACCGGAAACTGGACCCAAACCGCAAAATCCCCGCCAAATGGTGCGGACGGGTCAAGCGGCGAGTTCTCTAGGCATTTTGGGGCCATTCTGGGGTGGTGTTTTGGCCTGTTTCCGACTTCTGGCGCCGAAATCACCGGGTCCGTCGTCTTTGTTGGGGCCGTTCCGCTTTCGATCCGCCGCGATCCGCAAGGCAGGGCGGCGTTTCCGGGGCGGGCGGCGCGCCGCCGTAGGTGACCCGCGTCGAAATTTACAACATAGACAACTTTTTTGCTCGGTTTAGGGCCTCTCGGGGCCGGGAGGTGGGGCTCGGCCTCCGGATGTCCGTACGGGCCTATCCGGCTGCCCGCCGTTCGAGATTTTCGACCGGAACTGGACCCAAACCGCAAAATCCCCGCCAAATGGTGCGGACGGGTCAAGCCGGCGAGTTCTCTAGGCATTTTGGGGCCATTCTAGGGTGGTGTTTTTGGCTTTTTTCCGACTTCCGGGCGGCCGAAATCACCGGTCCGGCGTCTTTGTTGGGGCCGTTCCGCTTTCGATCCGCGATCCGAACGGGCGCGCGCGTTTCGGGGGCGGGCGCGCGCGCCGCCGGTAGGTGACCCGCGTCGAAATTTACAACATAGACGACTTTTTTGCTCGGTTTAGGGCCTCTCGGGGCTGGGGAGGTGGGGCTCGGCCTCCGGATGTCCGTACGGGCCCATCTGGCTGACCGCTGTTCGAGATTTCCGCACAGAAACTGGACCCGAACTGCAAAATCCCCGCCAAATGGTGCGGACGGGTCAAGCCGGCGAGTTCTCTAGGCATTTTGGGGCCATTCTGGGGTGGTGTTTTGGCCTGTTTCCGACTTACGGGCAGCCGAAATCACCGGTCCGGCGTCTTTGTTGGGGCCGTTCCGCTTTCGATCCGCCGGAAACGGGGCGGCGGCGTTCCGGGGGCGGCGGCGCGCCGCCGGTAGGTGACCCGCGTCGAAATTTACAACATAGACAACTTTTTTGCTCGGTTTAGGGCCTCTCGGGGGCTGGGGAGGTGGGGCTCGGCCTCCGGATGTCCGTACGGGCCCATCCGGCTGCCCGCTGTTCGAGATTTTCGACCAGAAACTGGACCCAAACTGCAAAATCCCCGCCAAATGGTGCGGACGGGTCAAGCCGGCGAGTTCTCTAGGCATTTTGGGGCCATTCTAGGGTGGTGTTTTGGCTGTTTTCGACTTACGGCGGCCGAAATCACCGGTCCGGCGTCTTTGTTTGGGGCCGTTCCGCTTTCGATCCGCCGGAAGGCGGGGCGGCGGCGTTCCGGGGCGGGGCGCGCGCCGCCGGTAGGTGACCCGCGTCGAAATTTACAACATAGACAACTTTTTTGCTCGGTTTAGGGCCTCTCGGGGCGGGAGGTGGGGCTCGGCCTCCGGATGTCCGTACGGGCCCATCCGGCTGCCCGCCGTTCGAGATTTTCGACCGAAAAAACTGGACCCAAACCGCAAAATCCCCGCCAAATGGTGCGGACGGGTCAAGCCGGCGAGTTCTCTAGGCATTTTGGGGCCATTCTAGGGTGGTGTTTTGGCCTGTTTTTCCGACTTACGGGCGCCGAAATCACCGGTCCGGCGTCTTTGTTGGGGCCGTTCCGCTTTCGATCCGCCGGGAGGACAGGGGCGGCGGCGTTCCGGGGCGGGCGGCGCGCCGCCGGTAGGTGACCCGCGTCGAAATTTACAACATAGACAACTTTTTTTGCTCGGTTTAGGGCCTCTCGGGGTGGGGGGAGGTGGGGCTCGGCCTCCGGATGTCCGTACGGGCCCATCCGGCTGCCCGCCGTTCGAGATTTTCGACCGAAACTGGACCCAAACCGCAAAATCCCCGCCAAATGGTGCGGACGGGTCAAGCCGGCGAGTTCTCTAGGCATTTTGGGGCCATTCTAGGGGTGGTGTTTTGGCTGTTTCCGACTTACGGGCGGCCGAAATCACCGGTCCCGGCGTCTTTGTTGGGGCCGTTCCGCTTTCGATCCGCCAGGACAGGGCGGCGGCGTTCCCGGGGCGGGGCGGCGCGCCGGTAGGTGACCCGCGTCGAAATTTACAACATAGACAACTTTTTTGCTCGGTTTAGGGCCTCTCAGGGCTGGACGGGTGGGGCTCGGCCTCCGGATGTCCGTACGGGCCCATCCGGCCCATTGCCGAGAGATTTTCGACCGGAAACTGGACCCAAACCAAAATCCCCGCCAAATGGTGCGGACGGGTCAAGCCGGCGAGTTCTCTAGGCATTTTGGGGCCATTCTGGGGTGGTGTTTTGGCCATTTCCGACTTCGGGCGCCGAAATCACCGGTCCGGCGTCTTTGTTGGGGCCGTTCCGCTTTCGATCCGCCGGGAACGGGGCGGCGGCGTTCCGGGGCGGGCGCGCGCGCCGCCGGTAGTGACCCGCGTCGAAATTTACAACATAGACAACTTTTTTGCTCGGTTTAGGGCCTCTCGGGGGGGGGTGGGGCTCGGCCTCCGGATGTCCGTACGGGCCCATCCGGCTGCCCGCCGTTCGAGATTTTCGACCGAAACTGGACCCAAACCAAAAAATCCCCGCCAAATGGTGCGGACGGGTCAAGCCGGCGAGTTCTCTAGGCATTTTGGGGCCATTCTAGGGTGGTGTTTTGGCTTTTTTCCGACTTACGGGCAGCCGAAATCACCGGTCCGGCGTCTTTGTTGGGGCCGTTCCGCTTTCGATCCGCGGGAACGGGGCAGCGGCGTTCGTTCCGGGGCGGGCGGCGCGCGCCGCCGGTAGGTGACCCGCGTCGAAATTTACAACATAGACAACTTTTTTGCTCGGTTTAGGGCCTCTCAGGGCTGGGCGAGTGGGGCTCGGCCTCCGGATGTCCGTACGGGCCCATCCGGCTGCCCGCCGTTTCGAGATTTTCGACCGAGAAACTGGACCCAAACCGCAAAATCCCCGCCAAATGGTGCGGACGGGTCAAGCCGGCGAGTTCTCTAGGCATTTTGGGGCCATTCTAGGGTGGTGTTTTGGCTGTTTTTCCGACTTCGGGCGGCCGAAATCACCGGTCCGGCGTCTTTGTTGGGGCCGTTCCGCTTTCGATCCGCCGGGAACGGGGCGGCGTTCCCGGGGGCGGGCGCGCGCCGCCGGTAGGTGACCCGCGTCGAAATTTACAACATAGACAACTTTTTTGCTCGGTTTAGGGCCTCTCGGGGCTGGGGAGGTGGGGCTCGGCCTCCGGATGTCCGTACGGGCCCATCCGGGCTGCCCGTGTTCGAGATTTTCGACCGGAAACTGGACCCAAACCGCAAAATCCCCGCCAAATGGTGCGGACGGGTCAAGCGGCGAGTTCTCTAGGCATTTTGGGGCCATTCTGGGGGTGGTGTTTTGGCCTTTTTCCGACTTACGGGCGGCCCGAAATCACCGGTCCGGCGTCTTTGTTGGGGCCGTTCCGCTTTCGATCCGCCGGAAACGGGGCGGCGGCGTTCCGGGGGGGGCGCGCGCCGCCGGTGAGGTGACCCGCGTCGAAATTTACAACATAGACAACTTTTTTTGCTCGGTTTAGGGCCTCTCGGGGGCTGGGGAGGTGGGGCTCGGCCTCCGGATGTCCGTACGGGCCCATCCGGCTGCCCGCCGTTCGAGATTTTCGACCGAAACTGGACCCAAACTGCAAAAATCCCCGCCAAATGGTGCGGACGGGTCAAGCCGGCGAGTTCTCTAGGCATTTTGGGGCCATTCTAGGGTGGTGTTTTGGCTTTTTTTCCGACTTTGGGCAGCCGAAATCACCGGTCCGGCGTCTTTGTTGGGGCCGTTCCGCTTTCGATCCGCCGAACGGGGGCGGCGTTCCCGGGGGGGCGGCGCCGCCGGTGAGGTGACCCGCGTCGAAATTTACAACATAGACAACTTTTTTGCTCGGTTTAGGGCCTCTCGGGGGCTGGGGAGGTGGGGCTCGGCCTCCGGATGTCCGTACGGGCCCATCCGGCTGCCCGCTGTTCGAGATTTTCGACCAGAAACTGGACCCAAACTGCAAAATCCCCGCCAAATGGTGCGGACGGGTCAAGCCGGCGAGTTCTCTAGGCATTTTGGGGCCATTCTGGGGTGGTGTTTTGGCCTGTTTCCGACTTCGGGCAGCCGAAATCACCGGTCCGGCGTCTTTGTTGGGGCCGTTCCGCTTTCGATCCGCGGAAACGGGGGCGCGGCGTTCCGGGGGCGGGCGCGCGCGCCGGTAGGTGACCCGCGTCGAAATTTACAACATAGACAACTTTTTTGCTCGGTTTAGGGCCTCTCGGGGCCGGGGGTGGGGGGCTCGGCCTCCGGATGTCCGTACGGGCCCATCCGGCTGCCCGCCGTTCGAGATTTTCGACCGAAAACTGGACCCAAACCGCAAAATCCCCGCCAAATGGTGCGGACGGGTCAAGCCGGCGAGTTCTCTAGGCATTTTGGGGCCATTCTAGGGTGGTGTTTTGGCTTTGTTTCCGACTTACGGGCGGCCGAAATCACCGGTCCGGCGTCTTTGTTGGGGCCGTTCCGCTTTCGATCCGCCCGCCGAACGGGCGGCGGCGTTCCGGGGGCGGCGGCGCGCCGCCGGTAGGTGACCCGCGTCGAAATTTACAACATAGACAACTTTTTTGCTCGGTTTAGGGCCTCTCGGGGGGGGAGGTGGGGCTCGGCCTCCGGATGTCCGTACGGGCCCATCCGGCTGCCCGCCCGTTTCGAGATTTTCGACCGAAACTGGACCCAAACCGCAAAATCCCCGCCAAATGGTGGGGACGGGTCAAGCCGGCGAGTTCTCTAGGCATTTTGGGGCCATTCTAGGGTGGTGTTTTGGCTTTGTTTTCCGACTTACGGGCGGCGAAATCACCGGTCCCGGCGTCTTTGTTGGGGCCGTTCCGCTTTCGATCCGCCGAGACGGGGCGGCGGCGTTCCCGGGGGGGGCGGCGCGCCGCCGTAGGTGACCCGCGTCGAAATTTACAACATAGACAACTTTTTTGCTCGGTTTAGGGCCTCTCGGGGCTGGGGAGGTGGGGCTCGGCCTCCGGATGTCCGTACGGGCCCATCCGGCTGCCCGCTTGTTCGAGATTTTCGACCGAAAAACTGGACCCAAACCGCAAAATCCCCGCCAAATGGTGCGGACGGGTCAAGCCGGCGAGTTCTCTAGGCATTTTGGGGCCATTCTAGGGTGGTGTTTTGGCTTTTTCCGACTTCCGGGCGCCCGAAATCACCGGTCCGGCGTCTTTGTTGGGGCCGTTCCGCTTTCGATCCGCCAGGGAACGGGGCGGCGGCGTTCCGGGGGCGGGGCGCGCCGCCGGTGGGTGACCCGCGTCGAAATTTACAACGTAGACAACTTTTTTGCTCGGTTTAGGGCCTCTCGGGGCTGGGGAAGTGGGGCTCGGCCTCCGGATGTCCGTACGGGCCCGTCCGGCTGCCCGCTGTTCGAGATTTTCGACCGGAAACCGGACCCAAACTGCAAAATCCCCGCCAAATGGTGCGAACGGGTGCGGCCGGCGAGTTCTCTAGGCATTTTGGGGCCATTCTGGGGTGGTGTTTTGGCACATTTCCGACTTACGGGCAGCCGAAATCACCGGTCCGGCGTCTTTGTTGGGGCCGTTCCGCTTTCGATCCGCCGAGACGGGGGCGGCGGCGTTCCGGGGGCGGGCGCGCGCGCCGCCGTAGGTGACCCGCGTCGAAATTTACAACATAGACAACTTTTTTGCTCGGTTTAGGGCCTCTCGGGGCCGGGGAGGTGGGGCTCGGCCTCCGGATGTCCGTTACGGGCCCATCCGGCTGCCCGCCCGTTCGTTCGAGATTTTCCGACCGGAAAACTGGACCCAAACTGCAAAATCCCCGCCAAATGGTGCGGACGGGTCAAGCCGGCGAGTTCTCTCTAGGCATTTTGGGGCCATTCTAGGGTGGTGTTTTTGGCACATTTGTTTCCGACTTCGGGCGGCCGAAAATCACCGGTCCGGCGTGCTTTGTTGGGGCCGTTCCGCTTTCGATCCGATCCGGGAACGGGGGCGGCGGCGTTCCGGGGCGGGCGGGCGCGCGCGCCGGTAGGTGACCCGCGTCGAAATTTACAACATAGACAACTTTTTTGCTCGGTTTAGGGCCTCTCGGGGCCGGGGAGGTGGGGCTCGGCCTCCGGATGTCCGTACGGGCCCATCCGGCTGCCCGTTGTTCGAGATTTTCGACCGGAAACTGGACCCAAACTGCAAAATCCCCGCCAAATGGTGCGAACGGGTCAAGCCGGCGAGTTCTCTAGGCATTTTGGGGCCATTCTAGGGGTGGTGTTTGGGCTGTTTCCGACTTACGGGCGGCCGAAATCACCGGTCCGGCGTCTTTGTTGGGGCCGTTCCGCTTTCGATCCGCCGAAACGGGGGGCGGCGGCGTTCCGGGGGCGGGCGGCGCGCGCCGTAGGTGACCCGCGTCGAAATTTACAACATAGACAACTTTTTTGCTCGGTTTAGGGCCTCTCGGGGCTGGGGAGGTGGGGCTCGGCCTCCGGATGTCCGTACGGGCCCATCCGGCTGCCCGCTGTTCGAGATTTTCGACCAAAAACTGGACCCAAACTGCAAAATCCCCGCCAAATGGTGCGGACGGGTCAAGCCGGCGAGTTCTCTAGGCATTTTGGGGCCATTCTGGGGTGGTGTTTTGGCCTGTTTCCGACTTCTGGGCAGCCGAAATCACCGGTCCGGCGTGCTGTTGGGGCCGTTCCGCTTTCGATCCGCCGGGAACGGGGCGCGGCGTTCCGGGGCGGGCGCGCGCGCGCGCCGGTAGGTGACCCGCGTCAAAATTTACAACATAGACAACTTTTTTGCTCGGTTTAGGGCCTCTCAGGGCTGGGGAGTGGGGCTCGGCCTCCGGATGTCCGTACGGGCCCATCCGGCTGCCCGCTGCTCGAGATTTTCGACCGAAAACTGGACCCAAACCGCAAAAAATCCCCGCCAAATGGTGCGGACGGGTCAAGCCGGCGAGTTCTCTAGGCATTTTGGGGCCATTCTAGGGGTGGTGTTTTGGCTTTGTTTCCGACTTACTTGGGCGGCCGAAATCACCGGTCCGGCGTCTTTGTTGGGGCCGTTCCGCTTTCGATCCGCCGGAACGGGGCGGCGGCGTTCCGGGGGGGGGCGGCGCGCCGGTAGGTGACCCGCGTCGAAATTTACAACATAGACAACTTTTTTGCTCGGTTTAGGGCCTCTCGGGGCTGGGGAGGTGGGGCTCGGCCTCCGGATGTCCGTACGGGCCCATCCGGCTGCCCGCCGTTTCGAGATTTTCGACCGAAACTGGACCCAACAAAAAAATCCCCGCCAAATGGTGCGGACGGGTCAAGCCGGCGAGTTCTCTAGGCATTTTGGGACCATTCTTGGGTGGTGTTTTGGCTTTGTTTCCGACTTACGGGCGGCCGAAATCACCGGTCCGGCGTCTTTGTTGGGGCCGTTCCGCTTTCGATCCGCCGGGGCGGGCGGCGGCGTTCCCGGGGGCGGGCGGGCGCCGCCGCCGTAGGGTGACCCGCGTCGAAATTTACAACATAGACAACTTTTTTTGCTCGGTTTAGGGCCTCTCGGGGGGGGAGGTGGGGCTCGGCCTCCGGATGTCCGTACGGGCCCATCCGGCTGCCCGTTGTTCGAGATTTTCGACCGAAAAACTGGACCCAAACCGCAAAATCCCCGCCAAATGGTGCGGACGGGTCAAGCCGGCGAGTTCTCTAGGCATTTTGGGGCCATTCTCGGGTGGTGTTTTGGCCTGTTTCCGACTTACGGGCAAAATCCGAAATCACCGGTCCGGCGTCTTTGTTTGTTGGGCCGTTCCGCTTTCGATCCGCGGGGCAGGGGCGGCGGCGTTCCGGGGCGGGCGGCGCGCGCGCCGGTAGGTGACCCGCGTCGAAATTTACAACATAGACAACTTTTTTGCTCGGTTTAGGGCCTCTCGGGGCGGGGGGTGGGGCTCGGCCTCCGGATGTCCGTACGGGCCCATCCGGCTGCCCGCTTCGAGATTTTCGACCGGAAACTGGACCCAAACCGCAAAATCCCCGCCAAATGGTGCGGACGGGTCAAGCCGGCGAGTTCTCTAGGCATTTTGGGACCATTCTAGGGTGGTGTTTTGGCTTTTTCCGACTTCGGGCGGCCGAAATCACCGGTCCGGCGTCTTTGTTGGGGCCGTTCCGCTTTCGATCCGCCGGGACGGGGCGGCGGCGTTCCGGGGCGGGCGGCGCGCGCCGCCGTAGGTGACCCGCGTCGAAATTTACAACATAGACAACTTTTTGCTCGGTTTAGGGCCTCTCGCTGGGAGTGGGGCTCGGCCTCCGGATGTCCGTACGGGCCCATCCGGCTGCCCGCTGTTCGAGATTTTCGACCAGAAACTGGACCCAAACTGCAAAATCCCCGCCAAATGGTGCGGACGGGTCAAGCGGCGAGTTCTCTAGGCATTTTGGGGCCATTCTAGGGTGGTGTTTTGGCCATTTTCCGACTTACGGGCGGCCGAAATCACCGGTCCGGCGTCTTTGTTGGGGCCGTTCCGCTTTCGATCCGCCGGGAAACGGGGGCGGCGGCGTTCCCGGGCGGGCGGCGCGCCGCCGGTAGGTGACCCGCGTCGAAATTTACAACATAGACAACTTTTTTGCTCGGTTTAGGGCCTCTCGGGGGCTGGGGAGGTGGGGCTCGGCCTCCGGATGTCCGTACGGGCCCATCCGGCTGCCCGCTGTTCGAGATTTTCGACCGGAAACTGGACCCAAACTGCAAAATCCCCGCCAAATGGTGCGGACGGGTCAAGCCGGCGAGTTCTCTAGGCATTTTGGGACCATTCTGGGGTGGTGTTTTGGCCTGTTTCCGACTTATGGGCAGCCGAAATCACCGGTCCGGCATGCTGTTGGGGCCGTTCCGCTTTCGATCCGCCGCGGAAACGGGCGCGGCGTTCGTTCCGGGGGGCGGGCGGCGTGCCGCCGGTAGGTGACCCGCGTCGAAATTTACAACATAGACAACTTTTTTGCTCGGTTTAGGGCCTCTCGGGGCTGGGGAGGTGGGGCTCGGCCTCCGGATGTCCGTACGGGCCCATCCGGCTGCCCGCTGTTCGAGATTTTCGACCGAAAACTGGACCCAAACAGCAAAATCCCCGCCAAATGGTGCGGACGGGTCAAGCCGGCGAGTTCTCTAGGCATTTTGGGACCATTCTAGGGTGGTGTTTTTTTGGCTTGTTTCCGACTTACGGGCAGCCGAAATCACCGGTCCGGCGTCTTTGTTGGGGCCGTTCCGCTTTCGATCCGCCGGGAACGGGGCGGCGGCGTTCCCGGGGGGGCGGCGCGCCGCCGGTAGGTGACCCGCGTCGAAATTTACAACATAGACAACTTTTTTTGCTCGGTTTAGGGCCTCTCGGGGGGGGGAGGTGGGGCTCGGCCTCCGGATGTCCGTACGGGCCCATCCGGCTGCCCGCCCGTTTTCGAGATTTTCGACCGAAACTGGACCCAAACCGCAAAATCCCCGCCAAATGGTGCGGACGGGTCAAGCCGGCGAGTTCTCTAGGCATTTTGGGGCCATTCTAGGGTGGTGTTTTGGCTTTGTTTCCGACTTACGGGCGGCCGAAATCACCGGTCCGGCGTCTTTGTTGGGGCCGTTCCGCTTTCGATCCGCCGGGAAAGAGGGCGGCGGCGTTCCGGGGGGCGGGCGCGTGCCGCCGGTAGGTGACCCGCGTCGAAATTTACAACATAGACAACTTTTTTGCTCGGTTTAGGGCCTCTCGGGGCTGGGGAGGTGGGGCTCGGCCTCCGGATGTCCGTACGGGCCCATCCGGCTGCCCCGCCGTTCGAGATTTTCGACCGAAACCGGACCCAAACTGCAAAATCCCCGCCAAATGGTGCGGACGGGTCAAGCGGGCGAGTTCTCTAGGCATTTTGGGACCATTCTAGGGTGGTGTTTTGGCTTTGTTTCCGACTTCGGGCGGCCGAAATCACCGGTCCGGCGTCTTTGTTGGGGCCGTTCCGCTTTCGATCCGCCGGGGAACGGGGCGGCGGCGTTCCGGGGGCGGGCGGCGCGCCGCCGGTAGGGTGACCCGCGTCGAAATTTACAACATAGACAACTTTTTTGCTCGGTTTAGGGCCTCTCGGGGGCTGGGGAGGTGGGGCTCGGCCTCCGGATGTCCGTACGGGCCTATCCGGCTGCCCGCGCCCGTTCGAGATTTTCGACCGAAAAACTGGACCCAAACTGCAAAATCCCCGCCAAATGGTGCGGACGGGTCAAGCCGGCGAGTTCTCTAGGCATTTTGGGACCATTCTAGGGGTGGTGTTTTGGCTTTTTTGACTTACGGGCGCCGAAATCACCGGTCCGGCGTCTTTGTTGGGGCCGTTCCGCTTTCGATCCGCCGGGACGGGCGGCGTTCGTTCCGGGGCGGGCGCGTGCGCCGGTAGGTGACCCGCGTCGAAATTTACAACATAGACAACTTTTTTGCTCGGTTTAGGGCCTCTCGGGGCTGGGGAGGTGGGGCTCGGCCTCCGGATGTCCGTACGGGCCCATCCGGCTGCCCGCCGTTTCGAGATTTTCGACCGAAAAACTGGACCCAAACGCAAAATCCCCGCCAAATGGTGCGGACGGGTCAAGCGGCGAGTTCTCTAGGCATTTTGGGACCATTCTAGGGTGGTGTTTTGGCTTTTTTCCGACTTACGGGCGGCCGAAATCACCGGTCCGGCGTCTTTGTTGGGGCCGTTCCGCTTTCGATCCGCCGGACGGGCGCGCGTTCCGCGTTCGTTCCGGGGGGCGGCGCGCCGCCGGTAGGTGACCCGCGTCGAAATTTACAACATAGACAACTTTTTTGCTCGGTTTAGGGCCTCTCGGGGCGGGGGGGGGGGCTGGGGCTCGGCCTCCGGATGTCCGTACGGGCCCATCCGGCCCCCCGCTCGAGAGATTTTCGACCGGAAACTGGACCCAAACTGCAAAATCCCCGCCAAATGGTGCGGACGGGTCAAGCGGCGAGTTCTCTAGGCATTTTGGGACCATTCTAGGGTGGTGGTGTTTTGGCTTTTTTCCGACTTTCGGGCGGCCGAAATCACCGGTCCGGCGTCTTTGTTGGGGCCGTTCCGCTTTCGATCCGCCGGGAAACGGGCGGCGGCGTTCCGGGCGGCGGCGTGCGCCGCCGGTAGGTGACCCGTCGTCGAAATTTACAACATAGACAACTTTTTTGCTCGGTTTAGGGCCTCTCAGGGCTGGGGAGGTGGGGCTCGGCCTCCGGATGTCCGTACGGGCCTATCCGGCTGCCCGCCGTTCGAGATTTTCGACCAGAAACTGGACCCAAACTGCAAAATCCCCGCCAAATGGTGCGAACGGGTCAAGCCGGCGAGTTCTCTAGGCATTTTGGGACCATTCTAGGGTGGTGTTTTGGCTTTTCCGACTTCGGGCGGCCGAAATCACCGGTCCGGCGTCTTTGTTGGGGCCGTTCCGCTTTCGATCCGCCGGAGGAGGGGCGGCGGCGTTCCGGGCGGGCGGCGCGCGCGCCGCCGTAGGGTGACCCGCGTCGAAATTTACAACATAGACAACTTTTTTGCTCGGTTTAGGGCCTCTCAGGGCTGGGCGAGGGGGGCTCGGCCTCCGGATGTCCGTACGGGCCTATCCGGCTGCCCGCTGTTCGAGATTTTCGACCAGAAACTGGACCCAAACTGCAAAATCCCCGCCAAATGGTGCGAACGGGTCAAGCCGGCGAGTTCTCTAGGCATTTTGGGACCATTCTGGGGTGGTGTTTTGGCTTTGTTTCCGACTTCGGGGGCAGCCGAAATCACCGGTCCGGCGTCTCTTTGTTGGGGCCGTTCCGCTTTCGATCCGCCGGGACGGGCGGCGGCGGCGTTCCGGGGGGGCGCGCGCCGCCGGTAGGTGACCCGCGTCGAAATTTACAACATAGACAACTTTTTTGCTCGGTTTAGGGCCTCTCGGGGCTGGGGAGGTGGGGCTCGGCCTCCGGATGTCCGTACGGGCCCATCCGGCTGCCTGCTGCTCGAGATTTTCGACCAGAAAACGGACCCAAACTGCAAAATCCCCGCCAAATGGTGCGGACGGGTCAAGCCGGCGAGTTCTCTAGGCATTTTGGGACCATTCTAGGGTGGTGTTTTGGCTGTTTCCGACTTACGGGCGGCCGAAATCACCGGTCCGGCGTCTTTGTTGGGGCCGTTCCGCTTTCGATCCGCCCGGGGCAAACGGGCGGCGGCGTTCCGGGGCGGGCGGCGTGCGCGCGCGCCGGTGGTGACCCGCGTCGAAATTTACAACATAGACAACTTTTTTGCTCGGTTTAGGGCCTCTCAGGGCTGGGGAAGTGGGGCTCGGCCTCCGGATGTCCGTACGGGCCCATCCGGCTGCCCGCTGTTCGAGATTTTCGACCAGAAACTGGACCCAAACTGCAAAATCCCCGCCAAATGGTGCGAACGGGTCAAGCCGGCGAGTTCTCTAGGCATTTTGGGACCATTCTAGGGTGGTGTTTTGGCTTTGTTTCCGACTTACGGGCGCCGAAATCACCGGTCCGGCGTCTTTGTTGGGGCCGTTCCGCTTTCGATCCGCCGCGACGGGGGCGGCGTTCCGGGGCGGGCGGCGCGCCCGCCGGTAGGTGACCCGCGTCGAAATTTACAACATAGACAACTTTTTTGCTCGGTTTAGGGCCTCTCGGGGCGGGCAAGTGGGGCTCGGCCTCCGGATGTCCGTACGGGCCCATCCGGCTGCTGCCCGCTTGTTCGAGATTTTCGACCGGAAACTGGACCCAAACTGCAAAATCCCCGCCAAATGGTGCGGACGGGTCAAGCCGGCGAGTTCTCTCGGCATTTTGGGACCATTCTAGGGGTGGTGTTTTGGCCTTTTTTTCCGACTTACGGGCGGCCGAAATCACCGGTCCGGCGTCTTTGTTGGGGCCGTTCCGCTTTCGATCCGCCGGGACGGGGCGCGGCGGCGTTCCGGGGGCGGGCGGCGTGCCGCCGGTAGGTGACCCGCGTCGAAATTTACAACATAGACAACTTTTTTGCTCGGTTTAGGGCCTCTCGGGGCGGGCGGGGGGGTGGGGCTCGGCCTCCGGATGTCCGTACGGGCCTATCCGGCTGCCCGCCGTTCGAGATTTTCGACCGGAAACTGGACCCAAACTGCAAAATCCCCGCCAAATGGTGCGGACGGGTCAAGCCGGCGAGTTCTCTAGGCATTTTGGGACCATTCTAGGGTGGTGTTTTGGCTTGTTTCCGACTTATGGGCGGCCGAAATCACCGGTCCGGCGTCTTTGTTGGGGCCGTTCCGCTTTCGATCCGCCGAGGGCGGGCGGCGCGCGCGTTCCGGGCGGGCGGGCGCGCGCCCGCCGGTAGGTGACCCGCGTCGAAATTTACAACATAGACAACTTTTTTGCTCGGTTTAGGGCCTCTCGGGGCGGGGAGGTGGGGCTCGGCCTCCGGATGTCCGTACGGGCCCATCCGGCTGCCCGCTTGTCGAGATTTTCGACCGGAAACTGGGACCCAAACTGCAAAATCCCCGCCAAATGGTGCGGACGGGTCAAGCCGGCGAGTTCTCTAGGCATTTTGGGACCATTCTAGGGTGGTGTTTTGGCTTTGTTTCCGACTTACGGGCGCCGAAATCACCGGTCCGGCGTCTTTGTTGGGGCCGTTCCGCTTTCGATCCGCCGGGACGGGGCGGCGGCGTTCCGGGGGCGGGCGGCGTGCCGCCGGTAGGTGACCCGCGTCGAAATTTACAACATAGACAACTTTTTTGCTCGGTTTAGGGCCTCTCAGGGCTGGGGAGTGGGGCTCGGCCTCCGGATGTCCGTACGGGCCTATCCGGCTGCCCGCTGTTCGAGATTTTCGACCGGAAACTGGACCCAAACTGCAAAATCCCCGCCAAATGGTGCGGACGGGTCAAGCCGGCGAGTTCTCTAGGCATTTTGGGACCATTCTAGGGTGGTCTTTTGGCTTTTTCCGACTTCCGGGCAGCCGAAATCACCGGTCCGGCGTCTTTGTTGGGGCCGTTCCGCTTTCGATCCGCCGGGGCACGGGGCGGCGGCGTTCCGGGGCGGGCGGCGTGCCGCCGGTAGGTGACCCGCGTCGAAATTTACAACATAGACAACCTTTTTGCTCGGTTTAGGGCCTCTCGGGGCTGGGGAGGTGGGGCTCGGCCTCCGGATGTCCGTACGGGCCTATCTGGCTGCCCGCTGTTCGAGATTTTCGACCGGAAACTGGACCCAAACTGCAAAATCCCCGCCAAATGGTGCGGACGGGTCAAGCCGGCGAGTTCTCTAGGCATTTTGGGACCATTCTAGGGGTGGTCTTTTGGCTTTCCGACTTCTTGGGGCGGCCGAAATCACCGGTCCGGCGTGCTTTGTTGGGGCCGTTCCGCTTTCGATCCGGCAGGACAGGGCAGCGGCGTTCCCGGGGCGGCTGGCGCGCCGCCGGTAGGTGACCCGCGTCGAAATTTACAACATAGACAACTTTTTTGCTCGGTTTAGGGCCTCTCGGGGCTGGGGAAGTGGGGCTCGGCCTCCGGATGTCCGTACGGGCCCATCCGCTGCCCGCTTGTTCGAGATTTTCGACCGGAAACGGACCCAAACTGCAAAATCCCCGCCAAATGGTGCGGACGGGTCAAGCCGGCGAGTTCTCTAGGCATTTTGGGACCATTCTAGGGGTGGTCTTTTGGCTTTGTTTTCCGACTTCGGGCAAGCCGAAATCACCGGTCCGGCGTCTTTGTTGGGGGGCCGTTCCGCTTTCGATCCGCCGGGAGAAGGGCGCGCGCGTTCCGGGGCGGCTGGCGTGCCGCCGGTAGGTGACCCGCGTCGAAATTTACAACATAGACAACTTTTTTGCTCGGTTTAGGGCCTCTCAGGGCTGGGCGAGTGGGGCTCGGCCTCCGGATGTCCGTACGGGCCCATCCGGCTGCCCGCTGTTCGAGATTTTCGACCGGAAACTGGACCCAAACCGCAAAATCCCCGCCAAATGCTGCGAACGGGTCAAGCCGGCGAGTTCTCTAGGCATTTTGGGACCATTCTAGGGTGGTGTTTTGGCTTTTTCCGACTTCGGGCGGCCGAAATCACCGGTCCGGCGTCTTTGTTGGGGCCGTTCCGCTTTCGATCCGCTAGGAACGGGGCGCGGGCGTTCCGGGGGGGCGGGCGGCGTGCGCGGTAGGTGACCCGCGTCGAAATTTACAACATAGACAACTTTTTTGCTCGGTTTAGGGCCTCTCAGGGCTGGGCAAGTGGGGCTCGGCCTCCGGATGTCCGTACGGGCCTATCCGGCTGCCCGCTGTTCGAGATTTTCGACCGAAAACTGGACCCAAACTGCAAAATCCCCGCCAAATGCCGCGGACGGGTCAAGCCGGCGAGTTCTCTAGGCATTTTGGGACCATTCTGGGGTGGTGTTTTGGCCTGTTTCCGACTTCTGGGCAGCCGAAATCACCGGTCCGGCGTGCTGTTGGGGCCGTTCCGCTTTCGATCCGCCAGAACAGGGCAGCGGCGTTCCCGGGGCGGCTGGCGCGCCGCCGGTAGGTGACCCGCGTCGAAATTTACAACATAGACAACTTTTTTGCTCGGTTTAGGGCCTCTCGGGGGGGGAGGTGGGGCTCGGCCTCCGGATGTCCGTACGGGCCTATCCGGCTGCCCGCCCGCTGTTCGAGATTTTCGACCGAAACTGGACCCAAACCGCAAAATCCCCGCCAAATGGTGCGGACGGGTCAAGCGGCGAGTTCTCTAGGCATTTTGGGACCATTCTAGGGTGGTGGTTTTGGCCATTTTCCGACTTCGGGCGGCCGAAATCACCGGTCCGGCGTCTTTGTTGGGGCCGTTCCGCTTTCGATCCGCCGGGACGGGGCGGCGCGGCGTTCCGGGGCGGGCGGCGTGCCGCCGGTAGGTGACCCGCGTCGAAATTTACAACATAGACAACTTTTTTGCTCGGTTTAGGGCCTCTCGGGGGGGGGGAGGTGGGGCTCGGCCTCTCCGATGTCCGTACGGGCCCATCCGGCTGCCCGCTGTTCGAGATTTTCGACCAGAAACTGGACCCAAACTGCAAAATCCCCGCCAAATGGTGCGGACGGGTCAAGCCGGCGAGTTCTCTAGGCATTTTGGGACCATTCTGGGGTGGTCTTTTGGCCTGTTTCCGACTTACGGGCGCCGAAATCACCGGTCCGGCGTCTTTGTTGGGGCCGTTCCGCTTTCGATCCGCCGGGGACGGGGCGGCGGCGTTCCGGGGCGGGCGGGCGTGCCGCCGGTAGGTGACCCGCGTCGAAATTTACAACATAGACAACTTTTTGCTCGGTTTAGGGCCTCTCGGGGGCTGGGAGGTGGGGCTCGGCCTCCGGATGTCCGTACGGGCCTATCCGGCTGCCCGCTGTTCGAGATTTTCGACCGGAAACTGGACCCAAACTGCAAAATCCCCGCCAAATGGTGCGGACGGGTCAAGCCGGCGAGTTCTCTAGGCATTTTGGGACCATTCTAGGGTGGTCTTTTGGCCTGTTTCCGACTTCTGGGCGGCCGAAATCACCGGTCCGGCGTCTTTGTTGGGGCCGTTCCGCTTTCGATCCGCCGGGAAAGGGGCGGCGTTTCCGGGGGCGGGCGCGTGCCGCCGGTAGGTGACCCGCGTCGAAATTTACAACATAGACAACTTTTTTGCTCGGTTTAGGGCCTCTCAGGGCTGGGCAAGTGGGGCTCGGCCTCCGGATGTCCGTACGGGCCTATCCGCTGCCCGCTGTTCGAGATTTTCGACCGGAAACTGGACCCAAAACTGCAAAATCCCCGCCAAATGGTGCGAACGGGTCAAGCCGGCGAGTTCTCTAGGCATTTTGGGACCATTCTAGGGGGTGGTCTTTTGGCTGTTTCCGACTTACGGGCGGCCGAAATCACCGGTCCGGCGTCTTTGTTGGGGCCGTTCCGCTTTCGATCCGCCGAAGACGGGGCGGCGACGTTCCGGGCGGGGCGTGCCCGCCGGTAGGTGACCCGCGTCGAAATTTACAACATAGACAACTTTTTTGCTCGGTTTAGGGCCTCTCGGGGCTTTGGGAAGTGGGGCTCGGCCTCCGGATGTCCGTACGGGCCTATCCGGCTGCCCCCGTTCGAGATTTTCGACCAGAAACTGGACCCAAACTGCAAAATCCCCGCCAAATGGTGCGGACGGGTCAAGCCGGCGAGTTCTCTAGGCATTTTGGGACCATTCTAGGGTGGTCTTTTGGCACATTTCCGACTTCGGGCGGCCGAAATCACCGGTCCGGCGTCTTTGTTGGGGCCGTTCCGCTTTCGATCCGCCGGGACGGGGCGGCGGCGTTCCGGGGCGGGCGCGTGCCGCCGGTAGGTGACCCGCGTCGAAATTTACAACATAGACAACTTTTTTTGCTCGGTTTAGGGCCTCTCAGGGCTGGGGAAGTGGGGCTCGGCCTCCGGATGTCCGTACGGGCCTATCCGGCTGCCCGTTTCGAGATTTTCGACCAGAAACTGGACCCAAACTGCAAAATCCCCGCCAAATGGTGCGGACGGGTCAAGCCGGCGAGTTCTCTAGGCATTTTGGGACCATTCTAGGGTGGTCTTTTGGCTGTTTTCCGACTTCGGGCGGCCGAAATCACCGGTCCGGCGTCTTTGTTGGGGCCGTTCCGCTTTCGATCCGCCGGGACGGGGGCGCGGCGTTCCCGGGGCGGCTGGCGTGCGCCGCCGGTAGGTGACCCGCGTCGAAATTTACAACATAGACAACTTTTTTGCTCGGTTTAGGGCCTCTCGGGGGGGAGTGGGGCTCGGCCTCCGGATGTCCGTACGGGCCTATCCGGCTGCCCGCCGTGTTCGAGATTTTCGACCGGAAACTGGACCCAAACTGCAAAATCCCCCCAAATGGTGTGGACGGGTCAAGCCGGCGAGTTCTCTGGGCATTTTGGGACTATTCTGGGGTGGTTTTTGGCTTTTCCGACTTTTGGGCAGCCCGAAATCACCGGTCCGGTCGTCTTTGTTGGGGCCGTTCCGCTTTCGATCCGCCGGGACGGGGCGGCGCGTTCCGGGGCGGGCGGCGTGCCGCCGGTAGGTGACCCGCGTCGAAATTTACAACATAGACAACTTTTTGCTCGGTTTAGGGCCTCTCGGGGCTGGGGTGGGGCTCGGCCTCCGGATGTCCGTACGGGCCTATCCGGGCTGCCCGCCGTTCGAGATTTTCGACCGGAAACGGACCCAAACTGCAAAATCCCCGCCAAATGGTGCGGACGGGTCAAGCCGGCGAGTTCTCTAGGCATTTTGGGACCATTCTAGGGTGGTCTTTTGGCTTTTTTCCGACTTCGGGCAGCCGAAATCACGGTCCGGCGTCTTTGTTGGGGCGTTCCGCTTTCGATCCGCCGGGACACGGGGCAGCGACGTTCCGGGGCGGGCGGCGTGCCGCCGGTAGGTGACCCGCGTCGAAATTTACAACATAGACAACTTTTTTGCTCGGTTTAGGGCCTCTCGGGGGCTGGGGGGTGGGGCTCGGCCTCCGGATGTCCGTACGGGCCTATCCGGCTGCCCGCCGTGTTCGAGATTTTCGACCGGAAACTGGACCCAAACTGCAAAAATCCCCGCCAAATGGTGCGGACGGGTCAAGCCGGCGAGTTCTCTAGGCATTTTGGGACCATTCTAGGGGTGGTCTTTTGGCTTTTTCGACTTACGGGCGGCCGAAATCACCGGTCCGGCGTCTTTGTTGGGGCCGTTCCGCTTTCGATCCGCCGGGAGAGGGGGCGGCGTTCCGGGGGCGGGCGGCGTGCCGCCGGTAGGTGACCCGCGTCGAAATTTACAACATAGACAACTTTTTTGCTCGGTTTAGGGCCTCTCGGGGCCGGGAAGTGGGGCTCGGCCTCCGGATGTCCGTACGGGCCTATCCGGCTGCCCGCATTGTTCGAGATTTTCGACCGAAACTGGACCCAAACTGCAAAATCCCCGCCAAATGGTGCGGACGGGTCAAGCCGGCGAGTTCTCTAGGCATTTTGGGACCATTCTAGGGTGGTCTTTTGGCTTGTTTCCCACTTCTGGGCGGCCGAAATCACCGGTCCGGCGTCTTTGTTGTTGGGGCGTTCCGCTTTCGATCCGCCGGGACGGGCGGCGCGGCGTTCCGGGGCGGGCGGCGTGCCGCCGGTAGGTGACCCGCGTCGAAATTTACAACATAGACAACTTTTTTGCTCGGTTTAGGGCCTCTCAGGGCTGGGGAAGTGGGGCTCAGCCTCCGGATGTCCGTACGGGCCTATCCGACTGCCCACTGTTCGAGATTTTCGTCCGGAAACTGGACCCAAACTCCAAAATCTCCGCCAAATGCCGCGGAAGGGTCAAGCCGGCGAGTTCTCTAGGCATTTTGGGGCCATTCTGGAGTGGTCTTTTGGCCTGTTTCCGACTTCTGGGCAGCCGAAATCACCGGTCCGGCGTCTTCTTTGTTGGGGCCGTTCCGCTTTCGATCCGCCGGGGACGGGCGGCGGCGTTCCCGGGGCGGCTGGCGTGCCGCCGGTAGGTGACCCGCGTCGAAATTTACAACATAGACAACTTTTTTGCTCGGTTTAGGGCCTCTCGGGGCTGGGGAGGTGGGGCTCGGCCTCCGGATGTCCGTACGGGCCTATCCGGCTGCCCGCTATTCGAGATTTTCGACCGGAAACTGGACCCAAACTGCAAAATCCCCGCCAAATGGTGCGGACGGGTCAAGCCGGCGAGTTCTCTAGGCATTTTGGGACCATTCTAGGGTGGTCTTTTGGCTTTGTTTCCTTACTTACGGGCAGCCGAAATCACCGGTCCGGCGTCTTTGTTGGGGCCGTTCCGCTTTCGATCCGCGGGACGGGGGCGGCGGCGTTCCCGGGCCGGCTGGCGCGCCGCCGGTAGGTGACCCGCGTCGAAATTTACAACATAGACAACTTTTTTGCTCGGTTTAGGGCCTCTCAGGGCGGGGAGTGGGGCTCGGCCTCCGGATGTCCGTACGGGCCTATCCGGCTGCCCGCTGTTCGAGATTTTCGACCGGAAACTGGACCCAAACTGCAAAATCCCCGCCAAATGGTGCGGACGGGTCAAGCCGGCGAGTTCTCTAGGCATTTTGGGACCATTCTAGGGTGGTCTTTTGGCTTTGTTTCCGACTTACGGGCAGCCGAAATCACCGGTCCGGCGTCTTTGTTGGGGCCGTTCCGCTTTCGATCCGCCGGAACGGGGGCGGCGTTCCGGGGGCGGGCGGCGTGCCGCCGGTAGGTGACCCGCGTCGAAATTTACAACATAGACAACTTTTTTGCTCGGTTTAGGGCCTCTCGGGGGGGGGTGGGGCTCGGCTTCCGGATGTCCGTACGGGCCTATCCGGCTGCCCGTTGTTCGAGATTTTCGACCAGAAACTGGACCCAAACTGCAAAATCCCCGCCAAATGGTGCGCACGGGTCAAGCCGGCGAGTTCTCTAGCCATTTTGGGACCATTCTGGGGTGGTCTTTTGGCTGTTTCCGACTTACGGGCGGCCGAAATCACCGGTCCGGCGTCTTTGTTGGGGCCGTTCCGCTTTCGATCCGCCGAGGGCGGGGCGGCGGCGTTCCGGGGGCGGGCGGCGCGCCGGTAGGTGACCCGCGTCGAAATTTACAACATAGACAACTTTTTTGCGCGGTTTAGGGCCTCTCAGGGCTGGGGAAGTGGGGCTCGGCCTCCGGATGTCCGTACGGGCCTATCCGGCGGCCCGCTGTTCGAGATTTTCGACCAGAAACTGGACCCAAACTGCAAAATCCCCGCCAAATGGTGCGAACGGGTCAAGCCGGCGAGTTCTCTAGGCATTTTGGGACCATTCTGGGGTGGTCTTTTGGCTTTCCCGACTTCAGGCGGCCGAAATCACCGGTCCGGCGTCTTTGTTGGGGCCGTTCCGCTTTCGATCCGCCGGGGGGGGCGGCGTTTCCGGGGGCGGGGCGGCGCGCCGCCGGTAGGTGACCCGCGTCGAAATTTACAACATAGACGACTTTTTTGCTCGGTTTAGGGCCTCTCGGGGCTGGGGAGGTGGGGCTCGGCCTCCGGATGTCCGTAACGGCCCATCCGGCTGCCCGCTGTTCGAGATTTCCGACCGGAAACTGGACCCACACCGCAAAACCCCCGCCAAATGCCGCGAACGGGTCAAGCCGGCGAGTTCTCTGGGCATTTTGGGACCATTCTGGGGTGGTCTTTTGGCCTGTTTCCGACTTCTGGGCAGCCGAAATCACCGGTCCGGCGTCTTTGTTGGGGCCGTTCCGCTTTCGATCCGCCGGGGCGGCGACGTTCCGGGGGGGCTGGCGTGCCGCCGGTAGGTGA
The DNA here is from genome assembly GCA_014182735.1 of Corymbia maculata. NCBI lineage: Eukaryota > Viridiplantae > Streptophyta > Magnoliopsida > Myrtales > Myrtaceae > Corymbia > Corymbia maculata. The sequence continues at coordinate 7,950 of JABKBS010000020.1, read as the reverse complement.
CCCGCGTCGAAATTTACAACATAGACAACTTTTTTGCTCGGTTTAGGGCCTCTCGGGGCTGGGGAAGTGGGGCTCGGCCTCCGGATGTCCGTACGGGCCTATCCGGCTGCCCGTTGTTCGAGATTTTCGACCAGAAACTGGACCCAAACTGCAAAATCCCCGCCAAATGGTGCGGACGGGTCAAGCCGGCGAGTTCTCTAGGCATTTTGGGACCATTCTAGGGTGGTCTTTTGGCTTTTTCCGACTTACGGGCGGCCGAAATCACCGGTCCGGCGTCTTTGTTGGGGCCGTTCCGCTTTCGATCCGCCGGGACGGGGGCGGCGTTCCGGGGCGGGCGGCGTGCCGCCGGTAGGTGACCCGCGTCGAAATTTACAACATAGACAACTTTTTTGCTCGGTTTAGGGCCTCTCAGGGCTGGGCAAGTGGGGCTCGGCCTCCGGATGTCCGTACGGGCCTATCCGGCTGCCCGTTGTTCGAGATTTTCGACCGGAAACTGGACCCAAACTGCAAAATCCCCGCCAAATGCTGCGGACGGGTCAAGCCGGCGAGTTCTCTAGGCATTTTGGGACCATTCTAGGGTGTCTTTTGGCCTTTTTCCGACTTACGGGCGCCGAAATCACCGGTCCGGCGTCTTTGTTGGGGCCGTTCCGCTTTCGATCCGCCGGGAGGACGGGGCGGCGACGTTCCGGGGGGGCGGCGTGCCGCCGGTAGGTGACCCGCGTCGAAATTTACAACATAGACAACTTTTTTGCTCGGTTTAGGGCCTCTCGGGGGGGGCAAGTGGGGCTCGGCCTCCGGATGTCCGTACGGGCCTATCCGGCTGCCCCCGTTGTTCGAGATTTTCGACCGGAAACTGGACCCAAACTGCAAAAATCCCCGCCAAATGGTGCGGACGGGTCAAGCGGCGAGTTCTCTAGGCATTTTGGGACCATTCTAGGGTGGTCTTTTGGCTGTTTTTCGACTTACGGGCGGCCGAAATCACCGGTCCGGCGTCTTTGTTGGGGCCGTTCCGCTTTCGATCCGCCAGGACAGGGCAGCGGCGTTCCGGGGCGGCTGGCGTGCCGCCGGTAGGTGACCCGCGTCGAAATTTACAACATAGACAACTTTTTTGCTCGGTTTAGGGCCTCTCAGGGCTGGGCAAGTGGGGCTCGGCCTCCGGATGTCCGTACGGGCCTATCCGGCTGCCCGGTGTTCGAGATTTTCGACCGGAAACTGGACCCAAACTGCAAAATCCCCGCCAAATGCCGCGGACGGGTCAAGCCGGCGAGTTCTCTAGGCATTTTGGGACCATTCTAGGGTGGTCTTTTGGCTTTTTCCGACTTACGGGCGGCCGAAATCACCGGTCCGGCGTCTTTGTTGGGGCCGTTCCGCTTTCGATCCGCCGGGACGACGGGCGGCGGCGTTCCGGGGGCGGGCGGCGTGCCGCCGGTAGGTGACCCGCGTCGAAATTTACAACATAGACAACTTTTTTGCTCGGTTTAGGGCCTCTCAGGGCTGGGCAAGTGGGGCTCGGCTCCGGATGTCCGTACGGGCCTATCCGGCTGCCCGCTTGTTCGAGATTTTCGACCGGAAACTGGACCCAAACTGCAAAATCCCCGCCAAATGGTGCGAACGGGTCAAGCCGGCGAGTTCTCTAGGCATTTTGGGACCATTCTAGGGGTGGTCTTTTGGCTTTTTTCGACTTACGGGCGGCCGAAATCACCGGTCCGGCGTCTTTGTTGGGGCCGTTCCGCTTTCGATCCGCCGGGACGGGGCGGCGACGTTCCGGGGCGGCGCGGCGTGCCGCCGGTAGGTGACCCGCGTCGAAATTTACAACATAGACAACTTTTTGCTCGGTTTAGGGCCTCTCAGGGTTGGGCAAGTGGGGCTCGGCCTCCGGATGTCCGTACGGGCCTATCTGGCTGCCCGCTGTTCGAGATTTTCGACCGGAAACTGGACCCAAACTGCAAAATCCCCGCCAAATGGTGCGGACGGGTCAAGCCGGCGAGTTCTCTAGGCATTTTGGGACCATTGGGGTGGTCTTTTGGCTGTTTCCGACTTACTTGGGCGGCCGAAATCACCGGTCCGGCGTCTTTGTTGGGGCCGTTCCGCTTTCGATCCGCCGGGACGGGGCGGCGGCGTTCCGGGGCGGGCGGCGTGCCGCCGGTAGGTGACCCGCGTCGAAATTTACAACATAGACAACTTTTTTGCTCGGTTTAGGGCCTCTCAGGGCTGGGCAAGTGGGGCTCGGCCTCCGGATGTCCGTACGGGCCTATCCGGCTGCCCGCTTTGTTCGAGATTTTCGACCGGAAACTGGACCCAAACTACAAAATCCCCGCCAAATGGTGCGGACGGGTCAAGCCGGCGAGTTCTCTAGGCATTTTGGGACCATTCTAGGGTGGTCTTTTGGCACATTTTTCCGACTTCGGGCGGCCGAAATCACCGGTCCGGCGTCTTTGTTGGGGCCGTTCCGCTTTCGATCCGCCGGGACGGGCGGCGGCGTTCCGGGGCGGCTGGCGTGCCGCCGGTAGGTGACCCGCGTCGAAATTTACAACATAGACAACTTTTTTGCTCGGTTTAGGGCCTCTCAGGGCTGGGCAAGTGGGGCTCGGCCTCCGGATGTCCGTACGGGCCTATCCGGCTGCCCGCTGTTCGAGATTTTCGACCGGAAACTGGACCCAAACTGCAAAATCCCCGCCAAATGGTGCGAACGGGTCAAGCCGGCGAGTTCTCTAGGCATTTTGGGACCATTCTTGGGGTGGTCTTTTGGCTGTTTTTCCGACTTACGGGCGGCCGAAATCACCGGTCCGGCGTCTTTGTTGGGGCCGTTCCGCTTTCGATCCCGCCGGGACGGGGCGGCGACGTTCCGGGGCGGGCTGGCGTGCCGCCGGTAGGTGACCCGCGTCGAAATTTACAACATAGACAACTTTTTGCTCGGTTTAGGGCCTCTCAGGGCTGGGCAAGTGGGGCTCGGCCTCCGGATGTCCGTACGGGCCTATCCGGCTGCCCGTGTTCGAGATTTTCGACCGAAACTGGACCCAAACTGCAAAATCCCCGCCAAATGGTGCGGACGGGTCAAGCCGGCGAGTTCTCTAGGCATTTTGGGACCATTCTAGGGTGGTCTTTTGGCTGTTTCATTTCCGACTTCTCGGCGGCCGAAATCACCGGTCCGGCGTCTTTGTTGGGGCCGTTCCGCTTTCGATCCGCCGGGACGGGGGCGCGTTCCGGGGCGGGCGGCGTGCCGCCGGTAGGTGACCCGCGTCGAAATTTACAACATAGACAACTTTTTGCTCGGTTTAGGGCCTCTCAGGGGTGGGGAAGTGGGGCTCGGCCTCCGGATGTCCGTACGGGCCTATCCGGCTGCCCGCTATTCGAGATTTTCGACCGGAAACTGGACCCAAACTGCAAAATCCCCGCCAAATGGTGCGGACGGGTCAAGCCGGCGAGTTCTCTAGGCATTTTGGGACCATTCTAGGGTGGTCTTTTGGCTGTTTCCGACTTACGGGGCGCCGAAATCACCGGTCCGGCGTCTTTGTTGGGGCCGTTCCGCTTTCGATCCGCCGGGACGACGGGCGGCGACGTTCCCGGGGCGGCTGGCGTGCCGCCGGTAGGTGACCCGCGTCGAAATTTACAACATAGACAACTTTTTGCTCGGTTTAGGGCCTCTCAGGGCTGGGGGAAGTGGGGCTCGGCCTCCGGATGTCCGTACGGGCCTATCCGGCTGCCCGCCGTTCGAGATTTTCGACCGAAACTGGACCCAAACTGCAAAATCCCCGCCAAATGGTGCGGACGGGTCAAGCGGCGAGTTCTCTAGGCATTTTGGGACCATTCTAGGGGTGGTCTTTTGGCTGTTTCCGACTTACGGGCGGCCGAAATCACCGGTCCGGCGTCTTTGTTGGGGCCGTTCCGCTTTCGATCCGCCGGGACAGGGGGCGGCGACGTTCCGGGCGGGCGGCGTGCCGCCGGTAGGTGACCCGCGTCGAAATTTACAACATAGACAACTTTTTGCTCGGTTTAGGGCCTCTCAGGGCTGGGCAAGTGGGGCTCGGCCTCCGGATGTCCGTACGGGCCTATCCGGCTGCCCGCTGTTCGAGATTTCCGACCGGAAACTGGACCCAAACTGCAAAATCCCCGCCAAATGGTGCGAACGGGTCAAGCCGGCGAGTTCTCTAGGCATTTTGGGACCATTCTAGGGTGGTCTTTTGGCTGTTTCCGACTTACGGGCGGCCGAAATCACCGGTCCGGCGTCTTTGTTGGGGCCGTTCCGCTTTCGATCCGCGGGGACGGGGCGGCGTTCCGGGGCGGGTGGCGTGCCGCCGGTAGGTGACCCGCGTCGAAATTTACAACATAGACAACTTTTTTGCTCGGTTTAGGGCCTCTCAGGGCTGGGCAAGTGGGGCTCGGCCTCCGGATGTCCGTACGGGCCTATCCGGCTGCCCGCTGTTCGAGATTTTCGACCGGAAACTGGACCCAAACTTGCAAAATCCCCGCCAAATGGTGCGAACGGGTCAAGTCGGCGAGTTCTCTAGGCATTTTGGGACCATTCTAGGGTGGTCTTTTGGCTGTTTTCCGACTTACGGGCGGCGAAATCACCGGTCCGGCGTCTTTGTTGGGGCCGTTCCGCTTTCGATCCGCCGGGACGGGCGCGGCGTTCCGGGGCGGCTGGCGTGCCGCCGGTAGGTGACCCGCGTCGAAATTTACAACATAGACAACTTTTTTGCTCGGTTTAGGGCCTCTCAGGGCTGGGCAAGTGGGGCTCGGCCTCCGGATGTCCGTACGGGCCTATCTGGCTGCCCGCTGTTCGAGATTTTCGACCGGAAACTTGACCCAAACTGCAAAATCCCCGCCAAATGCCGCGGACGGGTCAAGCCGGCGAGTTCTCTAGGCATTTTGGGACGATTCTGGGGTGGTCTTTTGGCCTGTTTCCGACTTTCGGGCGGCCGAAATCACCGGTCCGGCGTCTTTGTTGGGGCCGTTCCGCTTTCGATCCGCCGGGACGGGGGCGCGACGTTCCGGGGCGGGCGGCGTGCCGCCGCCGGGTAGGTGACCCGCGTCGAAATTTACAACATAGACAACTTTTTTGCTCGGTTTAGGGCCTCTCAGGGCTGGGGAGTGGGGCTCGGCCTCCGGATGTCCGTACGGGCCTATCCGGCTGCCCGCTGTTCGAGATTTTCGACCGGAAACTGGACCCAAACTGCAAAATCCCCGCCAAATGGTGCGGACGGGTCAAGCCGGCGAGTTCTCTAGGCATTTTGGGACCATTCTAGGGGTGGTCTTTTGGCTGTTTTTCCGACTTACGGGCGGCCGAAATCACCGGTCCGGCCGCGTCTTTGTTGGGGCCGTTCCGCTTTCGATCCGCCGGGACGGGCGGCGCGACGTTCCGGGGCGGGCGGCGTGCCGCCGGTAGGTGACCCGCGTCGAAATTTACAACATAGACAACTTTTTTGCTCGGTTTAGGGCCTCTCAGGGCTGGGCAAGTGGGGCTCGGCCTCCGGATGTCCGTACGGGCCTATCCGCTGCCCGTTGTTCGAGATTTTCGACCGGAAAACTGGACCCAAACGCAAAATCCCCGCCAAATGGTGCGGACGGGTCAAGCCGGCGAGTTCTCTAGGCATTTTGGGACCATTCTAGGGTGGTCTTTTGGCTTTTTTCGACTTCTTAGGCGGCCGAAATCACCGGTCCGGCGTCTTTGTTGGGGCCGTTCCGCTTTCGATCCGCCGGGGACGGGCGGCGACGTTCCGGGGCGGGCGGCGTGCGTGCGCCGGTAGGTGACCCGCGTCGAAATTTACAACATAGACAACTTTTTGCTCGGTTTAGGGCCTCTCGGGGGGGCAAGTGGGGCTCGGCCTCCGGATGTCCGTACGGGCCTATCCGGCTGCCCGTATTCGAGATTTTCGACCCGGAAACTGGACCCAAACTGCAAAATCCCCGCCAAATGGTGCGGACGGGTCAAGCCGGCGAGTTCTCTAGGCATTTTGGGACCATTCTAGGTGGTCTTTTGGCTGTTTTCCGACTTACGGGCGGCCGAAATCACCGGTCCGGCGTCTTTGTTGGGGCCGTTCCGCTTTCGATCCGCCGGGACGGGGGCGGCGGCGTTCCGGGCGGGCGGCGTGCGTGCCGCCGGTAGGTGACCCGCGTCGAAATTTACAACATAGACAACTTTTTTGCTCGGTTTAGGGCCTCTCGGGGGCTGGGGCAAGTGGGGCTCGGCCTCCGGATGTCCGTACGGGCCTATCTGGCTGCCCGCCGTTCGAGATTTTCGACCGGAAACTGGACCCAAACTGCAAAATCCCCGCCAAATGGTGCGGAACGGGTCAAGCGGCGAGTTCTCTAGGCATTTTGGGACCATTCTTGGGTGGTCTTTTGGCTGTTTTCCGACTTACGGGCGGCCGAAATCACCGGTCCGGCGTCTTTGTTGGGGCCGTTCCGCTTTCGATCCGCCGGGACGGGCGGCGACGTTCCGGGCGGGCTGGCGCGCGCCGGTAGGTGACCCGCGTCGAAATTTACAACATAGACAACTTTTTTGCTCGGTTTAGGGCCTCTCGGGGCTGGGCAAGTGGGGCTCGGCCTCCGGATGTCCGTACGGGCCTATCTGGCTGCCCGCTGTTCGAGATTTTCGACCGGAAACTGGACCCAAACTGCAAAATCCCGCCAAATGGCGCGAACGGGTCAAGCCGGCGAGTTCTCTAGGCATTTTGGGACCATTAGGGGTGGTCTTTTGGCTGTTTTCGACTTTTGGGCGGCCGAAATCACCGGTCCGGCGTCTTTGTTGGGGCCGTTCCGCTTTCGATCCGCCGGGACGGGGCGGCGACGTTCCGGGGCGGGCGGCGTGCCGCCGGTAGGTGACCCGCGTCGAAATTTACAACATAGACAACTTTTTTGCTCGGTTTAGGGCCTCTCGGGGTGGGGAAGTGGGGCTCGGCCTCTGGATGTCCGTACGGGCCTACCCGGTTGCCCACCATTCGAGATTTTTGACCAGAACTGGACCCAAACTGCAAAATCCCTGCCAAATGGTGCGAACGGGTCAAGCCGGCGAGTTCTCTAGGCATTTTGGGACCATTCTAGGGTGGTCTTTTGGCTTTTCCGACTTACTTGGGCGGCCGAAATCACCGGTCCGCGTCTTTGTTGGGGCCGTTCCGCTTTCGATCCGCCGGGACGGGGGCGACGTTCCGGGGCGGGCGGCGTGCCGCCGGTAGGTGACCCGCGTCGAAATTTACAACATAGACAACTTTTTTGCTCGGTTTAGGGCCTCTCGGGGGCAAGGCAAGTGGGGCTCGGCCTCCGGATGTCCGTACGGGCCTATCCGGCTGCCGCCATTGTTCGAGATTTTCGACCGGAAACTGGACCCAAACTGCAAAATCCCGCCAAATGCCGCGAACGGGTCAAGCCGGCGAGTTCTCTAGGCATTTTGGGACCATTCTAGGGTGGTCTTTTGGCCTGTTTCCGACTTACGGGCGGCCGAAATCACCGGTCCGGCGTCTTTGTTGGGGCCGTTCCGCTTTCGATCCGCCGGGACGGGCGGCGGCGCGTTCCGGGGCGGGCGGCGTGCCGCCGGTAGGTGACCCGCGTCGAAATTTACAACATAGACAACTTTTTGCTCGGTTTAGGGCCTCTCGGGGTGGGGAAGTGGGGCTCGGCCTCGGATGTCCGTACGGGCCTATCCGGCCGCCCATTGTTCGAGATTTCCGACCGGAAACTGGACCCAAACTGCAAAATCCCCGCCAAATGCCGCGGACGGGTCAAGCCGGCGAGTTCTCTAGGCATTTTGGGACCATTCTAGGGTGGTCTTTTGGCCTGTTTCCGACTTCTGGGCAGCCGAAATCACCGGTCCGGCGTCTTTGTTGGGGCCGTTCCGCTTTCGATCCGCCGGACGGGCGGCGACGTTCCGGGGCGGGCGTGGCGTGCCGCCGGTAGGTGACCCGCGTCGAAATTTACAACATAGACAACTTTTTGCTCGGTTTAGGGCCTCTC